>JADGIL010017542.1:0-13294 GCA_020352625.1 Cactoblastis cactorum
AAATTTTAACTTTCAATGATACCAAAACAATCCAGATACAAATACTATAGCCAAAGATTTTTTTTTACAAGTTCATACATACTATAATGCGAAAAGACTTTTTCCCCGACCTAATATGATGCTTATATCCAATATACAAACTGACTTATAAAAGGCATTATACTATTGGTTTGGAAGAAAAGAAAAATTCACAAGTAAGTACCTATCTGTAACTTTGTTTAAAAATACAGATTTCCACATCAAAATCAGTGTTGGTAAAATTTCCATTGATTAGAACATTTAATAAAAACTACCTATATTAAATTTTGTTACATTAAACTATACACTTTATATTTTTAACAACAGCCGGTGACATGATCAGCCGAAGAACGAGTACGATCGATAATAAGACTCTTATTATAAATAACTACGTAGAAATTAACGTCAATTTTGAAATTCCCGAGCAGCGGCCTGCCGGAGAAGATAATAATCCTTAATTATACGGCTATCCATCATCAAAAACCAACAAACTAGGTAGATTCGAATATAAAGGCCCACCCACGGGTCCTGAAGCGAATTGAACATGGCACGACCCTTATCAACCATTTGACCGTCCAACAGATGGACATCATTTACATTTTCAGGGAATTTTGGAGCGGAGTTTGGAAGGCATTAAAGTAAATATCCAAACACGTAGCTTTCCTGCTAGTTTGTCTTATTATATACACCAATGTTATACAATGTTATATACACCAGGTAATTATAATAATTACCGATTGCTTGGTATACATAATAATGGCGTAATGGAAGAAAATGGGGGCTCGACCATTTGCAGCCTTCATTAAATGTATATCAAGGGAAAGGTCTTAACACCAGGAATTATTCTCATAGGTGATGGGTTAGTACCCTGACACTAATGACTCTCCATTCCATTAATAAACGTATTAAGGTGGCTTTCGATTCTTACGACTTTTGATTATGTTTATCTCGTAAGTGGAAAAAATCAACGTCATCGTTATTGTATGGGTTTATAATGTCGTATCTACTGAATACTCGACAGACAAAGTTGAGTCTGAAGTAGGATATTTTTTACAGTAATATTACCAAGTAAAAGAATTCCTAAGGAAAGTGACAGCAGATTTTGATACTGTCCGTCAGAGAAGCTTGCCAGATATGATCAAAATCGTGCGCGCTGGCAGGGTCTGAACGTCGTATCGCACGCGCATCGCCGCGGCTAACGAGCTATGGGCGTTTTCAGGTAACTCCTGCGTCGGATAAAAGGAATTGTTTGTGGAAATAATTGGAAACTTATATAAACTATAGTCTTGTACGTAAGTGCAATTATTCTTGTGGGTAGTGGTTTTCTTTTGTTTTCTCAATGATCATTTGCAGAGTGTGGTAATAAATATTATTTTATTCTGATGTTTTAACAACTTCGGTATTATTTAATTTATAATATCAAACTAGACTAACTATGTGTATACTCTTACTTTAACTTGAACGGTATTTAATTTAGTATTCTCAATTCTCATCTTCACCTTTCATAACCCTACTTAGGTACTAAGTATGAAATAGCGTTTGCGCAAATTGAAAATAAATTACCACTTGAGTTTTACTAATTACACCGTTTCTATAATCAAGTATAATTTGTTGCCGTAGAAAAAATATTAAAACGTATCTAGTAACCGTCCTAAAAACTTGTAAAATTTAACTTATTGTGCCTGTGAAGGCGTCTCTTCCTTTCAATATATCATTGTCAGCAAACACGGTTCCTCGCCATTTCTATGCAATTGTGAAGGTTTAGCTTCTTACCAACATGTTGATTTGAATCCAAACACCAAACAAAACACAACTATTGGTAGTCTCGAGTTTCCGCAATCTAGATAATTCTCCGCAATATCGAGCACTATTTGTGTCCGGCCCGAAGCTAGCGGCCAATAATAAGGATTGTTCGATACGATCTCGACTGCGCCCGCGCCGATCTGTCCACCAGATTGTGCTCCTCGCTCGGCGTCATTGTACTCCGGGAATAAACGAGCCTTATATCCAAGAATCATTATGCACATTATGTGTTTTAGGATTACTTTCTACATCAACAACAAGTGATTTTTTAACTGTCTTGTCTCAAAATGTTAATTTGTTGGACTGAAAATCTTTTTATCTGCTTTTTGCAAAAATCAGCATTCTTTGGAAGGAATCAAAATGTTGATCATCACATAGTGGAGTTGAATAGAAATAATAAAAGGTAATTCTACTACGCAATCAGTAGATTACTCTAATTAGATAGAGAGAAAAGTTGATCGTTAATTGAAAATTATATTGATTGAGAAACAATCTTTTTAACTCACTGTAACTTGAATGTTCAACGACGCAAAGGGTTCATCAACAAACCGTCTCTCATAATAAGAAAAACGACTCGCAGGAGGTTGTTAAAAAAATGAAAATGATTCTGCAAGCCAACTACGGTGATTACAACCAGGCGGGCGAGCCCGAGGGAACCCGCTTATTGCCACATGATTGAAGACTCCGCCGCCTCCACCAACTTTCTGAAGTGTGAGCAAGATAGCGAACCTTTCGCCTTCAAGTGAAACAAGGACAGAGACGGTTCAGCATCTGATTAGCATCCCAATTATGGAGCGGGCGAAGTAGGATCGAATCTTTGGTTTTAGTGTTGTACCGAGATGGTGGAAAGTTTATAGTATTGTCAATGTTTTTTGAAATAATTTTATATATTTACTGTACTGTTTAGATGAATTTTAAAAACTTTAATCTTTGAAACAATTATCATGATGACATTACATTTCAATTTATATTTTGGGCTTAATTATAGTAAATATTTTCATGAATTGTGCGTCTTTCGTGTTTGTTTCGTGCTTGGAACGCGAAAGACAATCTTCTTCACAAAAGTATAAAATTTTTACAATAATACTAAAACTATCGACAAAGTAAAGAGCAACCCTAGTAACAAGAATAGCGGACATCACGAGGCGGGTCGCTCGTGTAGCGATTACATCGGCAGCAGGGAAATTTAAAATAAACAAGAAATTATGAACGGCCACAGATTATACCCTGCGTGACATGGCGCACCGCACCGCTTCGGAAACTAGGCGCTTGCGCATGTACTTACATATTTTGTTAATTTCAAAGACTTGAAATTGCCTTGTCAAGATAATAATTGGTACGATATGATGAAATATGTCAAGAAAGTTATTAAATTAAAAGAAATTAAATTAAAATATATTTTTTTTTTGTAGGTTATAGTTATATAGGTTGTATATAACAGGTTCGAAATATTATTTGAATATAAGGACTTACCTGATCCACATGATAAAATTAATAAAAGAAAGAAAGATTTAAAAATATCTACTCATACAATTAAGCTCTTAGATTTTATCGCGAGTCACGACAAATGAGTTGAAGCAGAAATGTTGAATTTCTGTCAACCAATCATAAGTTTTAAATTGAAAGAAAGCATTTGATAATCAAGTTAAAGTTTATAAGTATATTATTTACTTTCGGCATGTAATAATGTCACACCTTTCTTTCCAAAGTCTAGACCCATCTAGACTAAAGTTCAGGCGGAGAATAACAAATAACGGCATAGAATGTCTGCACACCGCACATCAATACTCACCGGGGCTGTTCAAAGCAAACCAATTTGACATCAGTCATTACTGGCGACCACAACGGCTCGGCTAACTAGTTCCGTGCTCGATCTGTTATTATGGTAATGGAGCTAGTTGAAGCGGTGTTGCCAGACGATGCAACAAAATCGATGAAATAACAATAACAATACAAACTACTGTCTAAATAGTGTTTACGTAGCCGAAAATATGTTATTCATTTCTTTTTTTTTTAAAACCGACTAAAGTTATGTCAATAAATTATTTAATAATTAACGACAACCCCTTTATAATATTAATAGTAATCTAACCTCTAAATTAATGACTTCAAAACAATCTCTTTAAATAAGTATGTATACCGAAAAACTTGACAATAAGTATATCTTCGTAACAAATTATTTTGTTAGTAGGCTCAATTCTTCTTATCTATTGGTCTTCTGCTTATTTATAAAGTGAATATAAAATGAATAAAAAGAAGTTTACTTCGCCATTTACCCCCGATAAAACTAAATGCACCATTTATAAGTACAAAGCCACCTTCGTCTCCGAAGCTGTAGTTCGAAGTAAACAATAATCGGTCCCTTTTTATGTATCTATAAAACGCGTTAACTACTTGTAATTGCTTGTGTAACGACATTCAGCATTGTTATTGCACTGGACATTTAACAGACATCGACTATCGATAAACGAGTATCGCTTGAAGGCTTGAAGATAAGCATAGTTTACTTATCGAGGAATAAGTCGAAAGACAAATGTGATAAAGTTAAATTAAATTATTCTAATTAACCCACCGGTTTAAAGCACTATTAACAGAAACTATGTAGGATTTTTTTTTATGTAAGAGGGAGGCAAACGAGCAGGCGGGACACGTGTTTTTAAGTGATCACCGCCGCCCATAGACAACTGCAACACTCCCGGGGTCACAGAAGTGTTGCCGGCCGTGCCGGCCATTAAAAAGCCCCCGAAGTTGGGCCTCCGGCTCTCCCACTCGCCATTTACATTTGGCCAATATCATTCAGCAGGATAGGGGATAAGTAAAAAGAATTTTGTGAAAACCTTTTGATGCAGATAATATTCAATTAAACAGTACTTTCTCGTCTTTCTAGAAATATTATTGAGTAGTACCAGTAAGGGGGCGTCCATAAATTACGTGAGATATTTAAGGGGGGGAGGGAGTCGAGTCAAATCTCATCTAATCTCACGTTGGAGAGGGAGAGGGGGGACCCTGGCAAATATCACGTAATTTTTTTTTGATTGAAACTAAAAAAATATATGTATACTATTTTGGCCCCTTATCTAGATTGTACATGCTTAAGATTTAATCTTAAGCGTAATTGTAAAACGATCAAGATCATTCANNTCGTTCGAAAGAAAATAATTTCATTCATACTCCGTCGTTAAACATTATTACTTTAAGTAACAAAAAAATTCGAAAAAACACCTCACGTAATTTATGGACGCCCCCTAAGCGATATATACAAAAGTAATTATTTGTCACTTGCACATCGATGATTTTTACCCCCTTCTCTTTTCTACTTCTTTCTTTATTTAATGAAAAAAATTGCATATGCATAGCAATATTTGCGTCAAAACTAGCATACTTACATATCTTTATGAATGAGTCATATTTACCACATCTCATTTAGTAATAGGGGTAATAAATTAGGGTCTTTTTGAAGCTGATCTTAACTTTGACATATATTTATACACTTTCTGAGAGTACTACTTGGAAATAGAGTCGGAAGGTTTAAATTATTTATCATTTCAAAGTAGAACTACTAGTTTTTATTTCAGGGTGAACAGATAGACAGATGGTATCATGCTAATAACTGTCGCTGGGTGAGCTTCAAAGAGAGCCGTCGTCTCATAAATCCACGTGAAATTATCATAACGAGTCGCTTTTGTAACAAATTGTGTGTTTCTGGGAAATTAATAACCCGCCATAAACAGAGATTTACGTTCCATCCATCTGTTTGGGTCTATTCGTGTCACTGACTTCGTTTTGCAATTTTAAACTGCTTCTGTAAAAATCTTTAAGTCCAAATACATATTTTAAATAAGCTGTTGGAAAAATTGAACGCGATAATTTCTGGAACTACTGATCCGATTTGAAAAATTCTTTCACTATTAGGTAGTCCATTTATCGAGGAATCTATAGGCTACTTTTTATTCAGTAATTAAAACAGAGAGCGAGTGAAACCGCGGGCAGTCTCTAGTGCATTAATAAATATATCGACGCTAGAATGCAATCTTGTTGTATCTCGAAAACTGCGTTTTTTTGTTGCCTTCTTGGATATAAAAAAATACTGCATCGAACAGTCTGGGTATCAATTTTCTATGTTTTTTTTATTTATTTATCGACGTNNGACAAGATTGCTTTCTAGTGTCGATATGCTATGAGCGCAATAATTGAAAACAAAACATGATTTAAATAACAATACAAGTACTTTCTAAAGCAATACCTAACCAATCCAAATCCAATAATAAAAACAATAAGGAAAACGCAGAAAGCAATCTATATTTTTGTTAACCAGCTAAATTGGGTGTTATTGAAAGATATTCATTCATAAAGCGATGATCGTTTTCTCGTTAGTAATTAAAAGGTTAATAACCCCCATAAGATCGCGCCATCCAACAATTCCAAGATTAGATTTACATCAACCGTGAATTATTACTGTCAACACTTTATATATGTAGGTATATTTTATACAAATGTTTCTTCTTTTCTTCGTAGTGGCAATTAAACTTCTTCTTGAAGCTTATTTTTGAGTTTAATATCATTTTCAAATTTACAGTTTCATTTCGTCGTCAGTCGCCATGTTTTTTCCTCTTTTACAATACTATTTCAACGAATTGGTAAAGTTAAAAAAATATATATACAATTATCTTTTTTTTATATAATATATTAGCCAAAGTTTAGATATAAAACAAACCTTCCTCGTATTTATATACAGTGCTTACTCATTTTGCTTACAATAGTATGTACATACCTATATTTTTTTAATAAAAATCTATTTTAACGCATTGAAAATCTTTTATCAATTTCAACATGTTTTATTATTTATCCTGAAATATTTCCCATTATCGCGAAGATATATTAGAAACGGCTTAAGTGCTTTATGTGTTTACGTTTTGAGAAATGTTATTTTAAAAGGTATTTATTACAGTCTTGACGCCGATGCGTGCCATACGGCTGCTTTAATAATGGCGAGAAAGAAAAAGTGAAATTTATTGTTATAAGGAAATTTACGTTTTTATAAATCCTTCATTATAATAATAATAAATAAATATATATAGGGACCAATCACACAGATTGAGTTAGCCCCAAACTAAGTTCGAAACTTGTATTATGGGATACTAACTCAACGATACTATATAATATACTTAAATAATACACATACTATAGATAAACATCCAAGAACCAGGCCAGTCAGAAAAAGATTATTTTCCATCATAACCTGACCGAAGGTCGAACCCGGGACCCCTTAGGCAGCGAACAACCACGTTAACCGCTACACCAGGACTTCATTAATAAGTAAATTAGGAAAAAATCCACATTTTAATTTGCCAATGTTCCAATCTTCATCGCTATTAGCTAACTTGGGTTGTATACATAAAAATCGCCCATTTACGATTTAATTGTAGATATATTTTAAAAACGAGTATAATCCAGATATGGTATGACAAAAATCCGCATCAGAAGGTGTCATTTATCAATTTAATTGCCTCGATAATAAAGATTCTGGACGTAAGTGCGTTTCTGGAATAGCTGGCGGCGGAAGAAATAACTCCCCGAGATATGGGCTCGTTGATGAATTTATTGGTAGACAACACAATTTTTTTCCAGGATACGTTTTCTTTGTCGTTAGGAAGTTGCTACAGAAAAATGTTTTTATGTAATTTATTTAATGAATTATAGATATATATTTTACAACAACTTCATCAATGGATTTTGTAGCATTTTAATTTTTTTTTGTCAGAGGGAGGCAAACGAGCAGGCGGGTCACGAGATGTTAAGTGGATGGGGAGGGCGGAGAAGTTGGGCCCCCGGCTCCTCTACTCACCGGACGAAGCATGACGGCNNGGCACCATACCACTACTAGTACTGGCTCCATACCACTATACGAAAGAAAATATAATATTATAAGAAAACGTTCGGTCTGTACCGCGGGTAAAAAGCTTTTTAAACCCGACTTTTCAATTCAACAGGCTGCATTCGCAGATTTTTTTGCCGGGATAATATTTTCTCAGATGGTTCGATCAACCTCCAGCACCAAGTACGGGTAGTTGAGCCAATATTTATGTAGAAATGTAAGGCTACAAGTTTTTACGCCGCATCCACATCGGTTACTGATTTACAACATGCGTTTTACTATTATTTTGAGTCTTATATCTGGATAATAAAGTCCAATATTGGTGGAGATTCCATTAAGACGAAGTCGGCTAACGAATACGGCTAGTTTTTCTGAGCAACATCGACAAAGTGTATTTTGTTACAACCACGTGAAGTTTTACAGCTGCCTGGTATTAATTTTTTTTGGGTCGTAACTCATTTCCTATGCAATGAAAACTGTCACCTACAACAGAAAATTGATGAGGTTGCTTCGGTGATTATTTCTTAGAAGCTGTAATGATCTCATGCATTATATTATATGTGTCTCCTTTTTAGGCTTATAGTACCTAAGATTTAAAAAGGTCTTAGTCGAAATAGTATCTATTACAACAGTTTATACATTATGCAAATCTTGAAAACATATTTTAACAAAAATTCGTAATCGTTGAAAAATGCTTGTTTAAAACTACAAACACACAATAGTCTAGTATCATATTACACAAGTCAGGAACTCATTCACCTTTTTGCTATTCATAAATTACATTACAATTACAGTTTAGTTTAGCAATGCACATATGCATATTCTTAATGTTGACGCGTTGCATCCCACGTCTTCCCGACTGTTTCTCCCACTGGCACAGCATCGGTCGGCGTCTTGTGATTTATTGATGCTCGTTTATTTTATTTCCCAATTCGTTTTACTTTATGACCCAACATTCTTCTAATCTCGAATGGTTCCTCGAACATGACTGATTTATTTTCTAGTGATAGAAATATACATATAAAAGCTATGAGTAAAACGCGGAGTAAGTTTGGAATTTAATATTTTTACTAATTAGTGACATCGTTACATTACTATAGATTTTTATCCCCACTACAAGAAGAATAGGTATTGCTTTATAAAATTCTATATTTTATTTTAGGACTAAACTTAGGCATTTCGCAAAATTAAAGACTAGGAAACGGAAAATTTCTATGGTATTTTTTTAAACTAAGTATAGTTTACAGTTCTTAATAAAACTTGTGACTACAAAGGAAAACCTTTCCTGGAGTAAGTTGCATTGGTTCCAAGCCATTTGTTGGCGTGACTGATTGTCAAGCAAACAATAATACCTGGTAGCTACCAAGGCATTCCAATACGTGGAACGCTTTTATTCTATTCAATTTTGAGCTATTGTGTTAGCCCTCCTAGCCTGACTAGAAACAATACTAATTATTTTAAATTTTGTATTACAAAGCCATTGGAAAAAGGCTGAGTCCACCAAGTTATATTTGAATGCACAAGTAATGTTAAAAGATAAAAGTCTCTCGTTTTAAAACGAGGTTGTTCTCTTATATGTACAGGTGACAAAGCGTAATTGATTGGCGACAAAGTTAACGTCCGAGCTTTATCCAACAAAAGAGGCAGGTATACGAACAAGTGACAAAAACAACCCTATTTTATTGGAGTAACAAAACCGCCAACTGTTGCAAAATTGCAGTATTTTATTACAATTTGAAAGAACGCCAAGTAGTTATATTCCGAAATTATTTGTAAATTTTAATAAACTTACCAAACAGATGCGGCGAGCCCGAAGTAATACAGTAGGAGAAATACGACAGCGCAATTCGGATTCGCTAATCCATCGTGCGCTAGGAGCATCCTTGTCGGAAGAGCAGAGTCCTTGGCGCAGCCAGCAGCTGTGCGACCAGCTGCGGCACGGACGCCCCAGCCCGCCGCAGCCGCACACCGGCACAGCGCCACCAGCACCAGAGCGCGCTCGCCCGCGCCGCAGCGGTCCCCGCACGCCAACTGCGCGCCCACCGCCGCTAGCGTACACGCGAAACTCAGCGCAGCCCAAGTCGCTAGCCACACTTCAGCCGCTCGTCTCTCGCCGGATTCCCAAAGTACTTCGGCCTCGCAAAACTGAGCGCAACGTCCTGACCCTCGTACCCAAACCCAACTTTTCGGTTTCACGAGCCGCTGACACGCGCCTGACCCACCTATACCGGTATCGAGCGGAATCGATCCCGAACGAGGACCGTGATCACCGGGCCCTTCCATGCACATATGTTCGTGATTGTTTTCGGCGGGAAACAATGAACAGTCTAATTCGGCCGGCCACGGAAAACCGAAACCCTGAAGTACGGGATAACATCTGTCATAAACGGTCTCGCACAAACCTCTACAAGGCCCGATGGGCAAGGCTACTTTATCGGTACACATCGGCACGTAAACTGTGCACAAAAAGAGATCGAGTTGCGGTGAACAGCCGTACTGAACGAGTGGACTGAAAGTCTGCAGGGTAACATCAGCATCGGCCTGCAGAGAATGACGAGCCAAATTGGGCATGCCAGTTTGATTGTATCCAATGTTCTTACACATAGCCACTTTGATGGGTTCACATGTCCGCACAGAGGCCTCAGCGGCGGCACCGGTCACTAGGGTCACAGTTAAAAGGATCGCGATAAAGCACTTCATTTCGAAAGACGATATCCGGCGAGTCAAATGAAAGATCTCATTGTAATCGAGAGTATTTACGCGCGGACGCAGTGGGCGCGCGGAGAACGGTCATGCGTCTCGAAGCGCGTCTCAAGACGGTGTGCGCGCCCGCGGACGGAGCCCCCCTCTCGACTGCGGCCTGACAAAAAAAAAGGACCGCAGGTATGTGCGATAGTGTAGCAGAGGGAAAGGGAGAGAAATTGGAGAGGAGGCCTGGAGCGCGATGATCGCGCCGCGTGCTCCGCGCCTCGTTATCGACAACTGTCCTCGCGACATTCTAGTTATCGACTCTTATCAATAGGGTAGAATACAAATCGCACTCGTAACACCGCTTCTATTGTCGCATAATTTTGATATCGATTTTCAGATAAGATGATAGTAGTATCTCAATGATTACATCGATGTTCTGCAACGACGTTTTTTAAAAAGTACAACTACCCACAAAAAATAATTAATAAAAGTACTTAATGAAGAACCGCATTAAAATTATAAAAATAATTGTGTATAAAATTGTAATAGACTTAATGCCTTGAAGGGAACCTTTAAAACATAAAGTTGGTCAATGTGGACAATTTACTCTATTTTGTAAGCATATATGTACGTAGGTACGTACATGATACCTTCTTGTGCTTAGTAGTAGCCCAGGTTATTTAATACTATTCTAGTAGGAAATACATTAATAAACATTTAATAAGCTCTAAAATATTGTATTTCATAATGTTTTTGTTATAATAGTTACCAAAAATAAAAACCTAAAGCAGCAAAAGTTTATCTTGGTCCAATCAAATGAGGCATTTCTGCTTGCATTATTTTTTCCAGGTTTATACCAAGTATCTTAGACAACAAAAGCGTGTTCTGCGAAGTCTTAAGCTCCTATCTAGAGCCTAATATTCTCGTACAACATAATTAGATATCTGTCGTTATACTTCAAGTTGATTTGAGAGCTCATATTCGTCGCAGTTTCGCCTGCAGCATCTTTCAGCAGGTTGCCGGGGGATCTCCCGAACAATCGCAAAAGAAGTACATAAACATCAAATAAACTGAGAATAGAGAAAATATGTAGAATAACACTTTCATGTTGTGATCCCTATTGGATTTATTTTACTCGTTAGATTTGTAATTGAGTTCCAAAATGTTATAGCAACGTACTCGGCTTACATTTTGCTTTTGCCATCGATGCTAAAAGATTCTGACATTATGATGACACATGTATTGACACTGAACGAAGAATAAAATTATCTACGAAAATAATATCTAATGTTGATTCTGAAGATCAATCATAAGAAATTAAGAAATATATAAACGTAACATATATCTATTACTAGCTTTTGCCTGCAGTTCGCTCGCGTCAAATTCAGGGTGGATAGAAAGAGACAAAAAGTAGAGTATCTCACTCTCCAGCCCTTCTATCTCCACATCTCCAAATAAAAAAATCGCATTACTTAATCCGTAACTCCATTTTGACATGAAAGACGGGCAAACAAACAAACACACTTTCCCATTTATAATATTAGTATCGATTAATAGTAGTCTATGATTGGGATTCACCACATATTCACCATCTTGTCAGAAAAGTACTCATATGTAAGCGCCATACTTATGCATAGTATATACTAACCATGTCCATTGCAAACGCCGACCGATCGCTTTCTTGTAACTTCTAGATTTCTTGAGGTATTAATAATGCTAGCTTTTTTTTTTAAGATAGGGTATTCACGAGTAATTAACGCTTTGGGTTATACTCTTCGCATATCTTAATAACTATACTAGACGTGAACGTCGACATAGTAAAATGATTAAACGTTCTGTGGTTTCAATAAAAACGAATAACTTATTTTGAAATAAATTTATTGTACATAATTTACTACAATAATATTTAAGCAGTACTGTATAAATTTTACGAAACCAACAGGTAAGTATAATAGTGAATACGGGCTAATATAGTTGTACAAAATTGGACCGAAATTTATAATAGGGCATTTATAAGCGAGGATATGGCTCAAGGGACAAATTAAATATTTACACTGACGAAAAGACTGCTTCGAGTATGATATCCTTAAAATACGACTAAATAATACATAAATACTTTTACAACAATCTTATATAATACAGGTGTTCACTCAATTAAATCAGCATTTTGTTTACAACATCTAGCTTGCGGTGCGAGGCACGGCGTCTAACTACTTACATACAGTCGACGCTGCTTTCGTGAAGGCTCCAATAGTAAATATTTTCCCAAGTTTACATCGTTAAGATTACTCAAATCAGTTCAGTTTTATGAAAGACTTAAAAGCATATTTTCTGGCACGAAAATACATATTTATACGATTCTCTTTGAATTTGACAAAAATATTAAAATATAATGTAGAAGCCGTATTCAACAGACAGATACTCTTTTAGACAGATTAATTTATTCTATTAGAGAATCAATACGACAAAGTATGAAATTTTAAACTTTTTCATACTCAGTACTGAAGTCTTCACATAAAGCGTAGTGGTCCACTGTACCACCTTCATTTTTACATGCGCTATACTAATTCATTTTTACAACATTCACATATTTCAACAGATACTCCTCAGGTGGTGCTCCGTTGCCCCTAAATATTTTTTATACAATAATAAAGCAAATTACAACATACGTAAACATAAGGAATGCTATATAAGCAATTGGCTACTTGACAGTTTTCGAAAAAGTTTTGTATTATATTCAGATGTTTCTTTTTTACGTCTTACAATAATTTATTTTCTCGAAATATAATTATTTAATAGAAAAATAACATATTTTCTTCATTCATTTGAATTGTCGCGCGAAAACAGCGTGTCACGTGACATTCCATAACGTGACGTCACATTTTACAAAACAGTGGTGAAGTTCTT
>JADGIL010017543.1:1550-21290 GCA_020352625.1 Cactoblastis cactorum
CAACCATCTTCTCTATTGAAATTGAGATATGCTAGTAATTCGAATTTCTTAATGATGCAGGTAACCCTAAAAGTAGAAGCAGTCACCAATTAAGCCCATGACGTGGCGCGGCATGGCACTGCCGCATTCCGTGCGAGCGGCGTCGATCCTTTCCGAAACAATGCTCTCAATGAATTCGTCTATAAACTGAATTGATAGTACATATTAGGTTAAACAACCGATACAGGCGCCATCTTGATTGATCGCCACAATTTGTGGCCTACTAGCGATTGTATTTGTTGGTTTTTCGATATATATGTTTATTTGTTTATATCTATTCTGCAAATACATTTAATTGGTTCATTTTATTTTTGTTTATGCCAATATCTGGCCTGTTGTAAATTCAATTTAGAAAAACATAAATTTTATACTCAAAAAACTTAGTACTTAATCCGTAAAAAACTAGGGTTAACAATTTATTTAATTCAAAAGAAGATATATTTTTCTTTATGTCAGAGGGAGGCAAATGAGCACGCGGGTCACGAGATGTTAAGTGATCACCGCCGCCCATAGACAACTGCAACACCCGCGGGGTTACAGAAGCGTTGCCGACCTATAAAAAAAACCTCCGCCCTCCCCATTTGGCATAAATATTGGCTCTCTTGTTTATATATTATATGCTTCTTCACATGTTTTTAAAAACTTCAAATAAATAAGTAATTAGTTGTAGGAATTTCTGTGCTGTTGGTCAACATTATATATATATTATTTTAAAGCAGTTCGATGTTTTCTACAAAAGTAAATTAATAAATAATTAATAGTCAAAGCTAAAGGAACGAACGGCAATAAGCGAGCAAATGAAGGCTATTTTAAACTTTTAATTTCGCTTTATGAAACGTGAGGCAATAACAAAGTTTTCTTTAAAGAATTCCATACAATACGAGTCGGTTTTTAGTTGTTGTGTCGGCAAGGAGAATTCCTGGGTCGAGTTTACCATAATGAAATTCTTCAGATATCACCGACGCCTCATGAGGGTTTAAATACATGAAATTGTTCACGCGGTTTTCATACTCGAGGCACAGACGCAGTGCTTGCCAAACGACATAAAAAATAAAACAAACAAGCAAAAATATTTAGTGCATTTTTCTTGAACAAGCCCCTACTTGTTTGATAAGTGTTACTGACTTTTTCTGTGTAGACATTGGCTTTTCCGCCTCTTGTGTTTGAATTTACTATTCTATTTTCAAACGGTGTTTCTTTTTTTAATAACATGAAAAGTGCCAGTTATATGTATTATTATTATCTATCTAAAAATAGGTATAGGTGTATACCAATACATTTAATTTACTTAAACCTCGCCCTAGTTAGAACAACAGAAAATTTCCAATTTCCATTCTAACTTTAAAATTGGAAACTTCATTGAAGGTATCATCTTATTTCAGCATAAATTGCAAAATAATGGAATTGAAAATCTTTAACTGTTAAAATCTTATTATACTTACATTACAAGTAACGCTTAATTTGTTTTCCGAAAACAATATTGTTCGACTTGTAACTAAAGTTAACTCAAACATAACAAATGTATATTATTCGTGACGTCTTCGTAAACTTTTATGAGACAAATACAAGAAATTATAGCTAATTTCTAAGCCGGTGTCCTTGTCACCTGTTTGTTACAGCTCACCAAGTGGTGAACGGCAAAATAGCTACATAATGAGCTTCACCAACTTATATCAAGCAGACTACACTATGCAAGAATCTTCGTTTGTTTAAAACCAAGCGCATCAACATTATTTATTTATTTATTCATATATTACAATTATCATTATATAAAAAATATTTATGATTGATTATTGAAAAAAATTGATTTTGATTAACGCGTAGCATATTGGTGGTATGGAGATTCTGAAATAGTGTTAGTTTTTCTTGACTTTTACAATTTGCATAACACCTGACACGGTGGCATATTTAATTTTTTTTACACAACAAGACAATTTTTAGTTTTCATTTGATGTGTGCTGCTGAATACCAATATTGAAATATAAGTATACTTTCATTTTATCAAAGTAAAATTGAAAATAGTCACTATGAAACTAAGACCTTCATAGGCCCTTTTTCACGTGAATATTTATTACAAAAATCTTAGTCAAGCAGTAAACTACTAGAATTTCGGGCCAACCACGGCTGCAGTCTACTTGATATAAGTCTGTGATGAGCGTAGACAATGAGTAAATGCCTCTACAACGTTCCACATACATAAATAGCAATTATCGGTCATAAGATGACGACCTTGTTAGGTTGTTTGTTACTGGATATACCTACTTGTATATGCTATGCATTTAGGACTAGTTACAGTTACGGTTACTTACTACGAATATTAAAAGGTGGAATACTCTACTTATTTGTCTTTTTGAATGCGTTAATCTCAGGAACAATTTTACCAATTTGATTGTTTCAATGATACTATTTTTTATCCTTTAATTCCCACGAAAAAGAGAGCAGTGCGAGCCAAACCATGATGTAGTCACTAGTATAATATATAGGTTACTCGTATGTATTCATTGACTGGATTGGTTGGTGGTTGATAGGATAGTCACATGGTAAAAATGGCGCGAAATATAAAAGTGAAAGATAAAAGAGGAAGCTATTTGCAAATGCGCTTTGCAAATGATACAAAAAAAATTTATTGACATTAATCAAATTTAGCCGAGATCAATTTTTAATAACTAACGAACTTAAACTATTTTGACTTTGTAAAGCATAAATTGGTGTAAGATTTATGTCAGAGTATGACTTGTCGCCTTACAACCTTTGAAAATTACATATTCTTTTAATCCCCCTTAGATAGTTTTCAGCGACAAACATAACAAAGTTGTTTACATAAATAACATGTTGCTGGAAATAAGAGCGAGCTACGTTTAGTTTGTCGACAGGTTTCTAGAAAACTCATCTCAGGAAACCTATCAACTAGCAATGCACTAGGGGTAAGAAGGGTTAAATTTATACTAACTAGTATATCTTAAGCCCAGACATATAGTAAGTGACACGCAAGTTTATAAAATAAAATTACTTGTGTCAGTTACTGCTATTGACATATAATTATGTAAGTTATGGTGGTAATCTTTTAAAAATAAATAATTATTTATTTACATGAGATATGGGTCAAAAGTGTTACACGTCTTGTTTGCAGATTTATAGTATTTCGCGCGTAAAATAAAAGTATCGCTGGCAAGCATCAAATAAAAACTAAATTAAATGTATTGTTATATAGCGGAGGGTGTGTCCTTATCTCTGAAATGCTTATTTGACGTGACAGGAGGTAAAACAATAGCACACACAATTTATATACAAAGATAAGTCAAGCGTAGTCTACTTTATATAAATCTATGGTCTAT
Source organism: Cactoblastis cactorum (assembly GCA_020352625.1). Classification (NCBI taxonomy): domain Eukaryota; kingdom Metazoa; phylum Arthropoda; class Insecta; order Lepidoptera; family Pyralidae; genus Cactoblastis; species Cactoblastis cactorum. The sequence goes on from JADGIL010017543.1 coordinate 4,925, forward strand.
AGACTAGTCTTTTCAGTAAACTTAGATGCTTAGAAGAGGAGCACTTGTTGCTGAAACCGAGTTTGTAACTGAAAGTGAGTTTATAGGCAGCCTGTGACTCAAAGTTAGCTCGTAAAAAATAAAAGAAATGTCTTATATATTTACACTTTTTGTCCAAATATTTATTTATTTTTTAAATTATTTTTTAAAAAAAGAAAATTATCACTCTAATACTTTTGTCAATAAAATCAGCTGATGGAAAGAAAAAAAAACAGTAGCAGTCGTGGNNATGAAATTTTTTATGTTTTATTTATATACTATTATCATTAGCATGTCGGTGACGCGAACCGAGGATTTTACCCTCTACCAAAACGCTCAACGCGCCTAAAGCAGTTTTCACTTCAAAAATAATGGTTTAGTACAGTATTATGAAAGTAAATTACAGTTATTAAAAAAAAAACCAGAAAAGCAGTCAAATTGTATAATAGTAAAAACATTTTATTCATAAAACTTTAAAGACTAGAACCTTTTACAACTACTTATACCAAATTCAGTAGTTGTAGGTATAATATTACGACATTATAACCTACTGTATAGACATAACCAGGATTCGTGAAACGGCTAAATGGTGGGCTTATTGGTGAAATAGATGATATTCATATCTATTTATAAAAAATCCAAAAAACACTCACTCATCACGAAATCTCAGAAACGATAAATGGGTATTAAATTTCGCATGTGGGTTACTTTTTGGACGTAAGGCGCTTGCTAAGACGGGATTAGCAAAATTCCCATGGGATTAGGAATTATAGGACGCGAGCTTAGCAGTGAGAAAAGATCTACTACTATATAGTTAGAGGTTGGTAGCTCATCACTTGTGGAAAGAATTCCCAGCTTTAGCCTTTTGGAGATTCACGAAATGCGCGGGAAGAAAAACCGCTGCCACATTTTACTTTTCTAACCAGATTAGAAGTAATAAAAATAAATGTGAAAATAAAATCTACATTTCTTAAACTTTAATTAAAATTGTGCGAAAAAGTAAAGCCGCGCACCTGCCCCGCGTACAGATGAACAACATTAATATCTCCAAGATTTATGAACTCTTCGCGACTCGCATGAAAGTGCTATATTTTTCTTTTGGGATTCTGTATTTAGAAAGAAAACACTTGTAAGCTTACTACTTATGAGTCTGACATCTCTATTTATTTGAAGCGTACGTGAGTGTAATATGTAGGATTTATTCTACAGCTGTAGTTGGGTTTTACGTCCTGAAAGTAAATACAATTTACCGAAGGTAGTTTTTTACAGATCGTCGTAATACTATCATCGTTTCAGCCCTTTTTCTTAGTACGATATCCTTCTCTGTGTGTTTGTTTTTCCTGCACCTTTTTCATTCATTTTGACTTGCAACTTTGTTGATATCATCCATCCATCTTAGCAGGACATCCGACAACTATCTTTTCCATTGTTAATAGATCTATAACAGTACTAAATATTTAATCTATGGTGAAAAGAATCCTAAAAAATCTTTAATTCAGTTATCGCTAAGCATATGTCTTATTTGAACAATTTATACAATGTTGGAAAATGGTATGTTAACTACCTATTTTAGTTTCATTTGAATAAATTTCACATTTTTCAAAGAATCGGTACCCTTTATTTAAGTTTAAGATTGCTCATAAAGACTTAATTTAAATGCAAACTCCTCGCTAATCTTAGTTGTTTATTTTTGAAACTGACTGAAGATTTAATTAAGAAAGCTGTTTCCGTTCCAGTGAATCCTTTCAGTAGTTTTATAGAATTGGAAGGAGGTAACAGTTAAATTCCAATCCAATCCCTTTCGGCAGAGTTCTTAACGCAATCACGGCGTGCAATTTGTTACGGATTCAACAATGCATCTCTTAAGTTCTTTGCCGGGGCAAAATAAAAGAGTTCTTTTTAAGTTCGCTAAATGAAGTCGCGTATAAAAGGCGGTACGGTCTACAGCAAGTTAACATACCCAAAATAATGGCAAAGTAGCTTTTATTGCCGCAGAATAGAGGTCGGTGCAGTATAACAGAGTATGCAGTGACTGTACGACGTAATTCAAATGGACGGCGCCTACTGTTCGATCTAGATGGAAGTTAAATTTTTGCAAAGTTTCATTAGTACAACTTTAGAAGTAGGAATCTTTAGGAAGTTAGCTTTATTGATTTTAATATTTTATTTGAAACCAAACGCGATTTGTAGTAAAAGTGCTTCGTACTGGTTTGTAATGTAACAAAAAAGAAAACTTTTTATTGTTTAAAATTTGATCTTTGGAGCCTAATAATGTAGTCACTACACTTTACAATATTGCTTCTGTACCATAATAATCAAATTCCACGTATGTATAAAAAACTATAACATTAAATATTAAATAAATTAAATATATAATGACAAAGATTGAGTTAGACTAAAAGAAAGTTCGAGACTTGTGTTATGGGATACTAACTCAGCGATATTATATTGTATAATAAAAAATATATAGATAAACAACCAAGCCCCAGGCCAATCAGAAAAAGATCATTTCCCTTCATGATATGAACCCGGGACCTCTCGATTAGCGCTCAGATACGTTGACCGTTACACCACAAAGGTCGTCACACCACGGTGGTCATCATTGGACATTGAATAATATGCTTATTTTTAAATATAGTTAAATTGAAAATACAACTAATAAAACCTCGTTACAAGCTTTGTTGTTATTGGCAGTTGCATGGTCACTCTTTTTAAATAAATATACTTACATACTTTCTCTTATCTATGTATGTAGTCACAAGGTCGTTTTATTAACTTCAATTTTATTATCTACCTAGTTGCAAAAGTAGTTATTTGAATGAAGGTAATACAGAAATCGAGCAGCAACTTATTGGCCGATAATTGACAATTATTATGATCTAAACAACTAATAAGACATAATCATTACCAAGGGATGAAAAATACTATGTGTATTTCGCCTTCCTCCTTCTAGTATAACTTAAAAATAGATAAGAACTTTTATTTTTCCACAGAAACATCAGGGCACTTCTTAAATATATATTTAAAGTAAATCCATTTTTACCCGACTGCGGCAGAAGGAGGGTTATAGACGATTGTAGTTCGATTTTTAGAAGATTATCCAGATTAAACTTTCATTCAAGTTTCATCGGAGTTACAAATCGAAAACCACTCAAGTTTCAAACAAGCAGGCACAAGAAACTTCTGTCTACATTGGATTGTTCTTATGAATTTCAATACTAGATATTCTTTAAGGGATGTGTTCAAAAAAATCGTACGTGTGGGAAGACATTAGGGCAAGAAAGGGTTCGGCGAGGGAGCCAGCGACAGAAAGTCTGCCCGAGGCAATTTGGTACCAAATGTCGTTCCCTACGTGCCTCACAAATAAAGAGGATGGATAAAGCCCCTGTATTACATTAGGGATGTTAGGATACAAACAGTGAAATGTGGCTGCCGTGTTTGTTTCGCATGTAGAATAACCTCTTTTTTTGTAAAACCTGATACGCAGACTACATTATTTTATTTATTTCAATAGATACCAATAAAGACCATTTTAATTTGTAAAGCTGATCATCTGATATGATATTCTAGTTTACTGTACCGACTATTACGCGTAATGTATTGCGAGAAGATAACAAGTCCCTAACGGAAAGAAATGACCATTACCATTAATATTCTTTCCAATATCCACGACCGCCCCTGGTTCGCTTACTTACTTAATTTTTGTAAGTGCGTATCTATTTTTCACCCTTGGCCCTGACATTCCGTATTCGAGCTCACCCTAAGATTTACGCGTTCAACGCGAGCAATAACCAAACGGCTCACGACAGCGTTTGCTATTTTAAAAAGGTATATACATCTGAATTCTGTGAAAAATTGTTTCCCCCCGCTGGGCCGGGTGGATATCCTTTTTAGCATTGGACCAGTCTCGAGATGGGGACAGATAACTTATTTAAAATCTCACTTAGTCGTGTTCAGACACCCCACGACAAAATTACTTCGACGACCGTTGACGTTGCAGATAATGTTCCGAGGATTTTATACGACAAATATACTGCTGTGAACTCTCATTCCCCGTAATGACTTGCGCTTGAAAACTAAAAACGATTACATAAATTGTCCAGTAACGTTGGCAATAAAGTACTGCAACTAGTAGATTTTATTGAGATCGTTTTGTAATAATACACACACATTCACGAGTAAATTGTACGTGTATATCACGTAAACTCGAATGTGCCTTCGTAAATGTAAAATTTTTGAAGCGGTGGGGTCGTAAAAGGCATTAGCACGTATTCCGGGACACACTTTGTCGGAAGACCAGCTATATTGGGGTAAAAGGGAAAATGCATTGGCTTTTTGTAATGTGGCAATAACCTGAGGATTAGGGCCGGCTCGGTGCCGAGACGAGAATATTCTGCCATTTTCTGCTCCACGCACTTAACTGCACCCCGACATGCTTACTACAGAAAATCTTTAACGTCGGGGTCGTGATCCTAAATACAACGCTTCATATAGAGATAGTTATGCCTTCGTGATTCCTTTCACATTTCACACATTGCCGTTGGCGTTTCTCAAAGCAAACGTATTTTCACTTGTCATTTCTTCTCGATTTTCTACCAATTATCGGTAAATAGAAGACGTGCAATAATATAGGAGTGTAAATCGTATTACTTTGTAAACAGCCGCTTTTACTATTATGCAATAAAAGTATACAAAATGTATAAATTTCTAAGATAATATGTAATAATAATACTGTGATAATTCTATTACAAATTACACAATATAATTTTGTAAAATTATATTATTTGCGACTTCTTTTGTACATTAGATTTTTCTTGCATTGCCTTTTTTATTGAACTGATTTTGAGGAAAACATTAGTTATGATTTGAGACAGTGTTAAGCATAGTCTACATCTACAATAAACACACACAATAAAATATATGTATATTAGTCTGTTATGTTTGATGAAAAATCACAATGACACTAGTTAAAAAGTCTTATTCCAAGCAACGGTACATTAACTATATTTTTTGATTCTAAAACGCGACGAAGAAGTATCAAAGGAATGTGGTTTCTGCAATCGACCACACCTCGCGCAGCGGCTGCAGCATCCTTGAAGGCGGCATTCCACCTCGTCTGTTTACGGTCTAACCCCGTTCTCTGATTGCATACGAACAGTTATCAACTCTAATCGATTAACTTATGAAATGTTACTATAACGCAACTATATAAATAAACTTTATTCAGAAACTAATAGTGTTACTTGGAAACTAAAATAAACCTTAGGTAATTTTAATCAAGCATTTTATTGAGTTCTGTTACTGATATGGGCTTTCTTTTCCATACGGCTTTTTCATAGCAATATCTCATTTTCATAGCATAAAATCCAGTTAGGTTTTTGTTACTTACATTACATTATTAACATTTTACATACATTCCTTGTATTTCAACAAATGATCGTACTATCCTAATCAAGTTTATGGTATTCCTTTGCCTCCACGGCCAGCCTGTATTCAGGAGGCACCTTAAAAAAACATTTTTACTTACTATTAACTTCTAACTTAACTATCATTACTTAACTTGCGAAATAGTTTCATAAAAACGAAAGTATTCGACAATGGGCGTGGTGATTGATTGGCGACACTAGCTGCGTGGAATTGTATGTAGATACGGTTTGTTTCCATGTTAATTGACTTTACACCTCTACACTACAATAATACTGACCTTATACAATGACACAATACACACTATAATTAAACAACCAATTATAATTTAGTTTCTTTTTTTTTCATAGAAATTTTGACATGGTTTTTATTGTTACAAATATAGTATTGTTATTTTTATAATTTTTTTTATTTTTTTAATGTATGAAATGCTTGTCACTATATTTACTATAGAATATAACATTTTAGAATTTGTTTTATGAATGAGGAAGGCAAACGAACGGGCGGGTCACTTGATGTTAAGACCGCCGCCCATAGACATCTGCAACACCCGAGGGGTCACAGAAGCACAGAAGCCGGCCTTTAAATATTATCTTAAAGTGAAATTCTATTTTCTTAGTACTTTTCAAAAATTTTACTTGTAGACTCGAGTTAATAATAGGCATATTTTACAGATGACTTCCATTTTAAAACTTAAGTTTTGTAAGACAGGGTCAGCAAATTAAAAGCATTATTGTAACAAAGTGCATTAAATGATTGTGTATTCTTTTAAACTAGGGGTAAAAAGTTTGTAAAAACGTGCGGGTATTTAATTCTGTAAGTTGTGTAAACGTAGGGAGTTTAATGTCAGTTTAATGTCGGCGGGTTAGCGGCCACCGTCTAGCGGGAACGTGCTGGGAGATGATGTTGGCAAAAGTTGGCTTAATGATAACATATTCTTTTATTTATTTTTTAGTTATTAACTGTAAAAGTTAACATGATTAAATATAGGGACATTATTTTATGAATGTATTACTGTAAATAGACCTTGTTGACGTAGTGGTAGAGACCTTGTTTCCTGTACAAGAGGTTCGAATCCCAGTGATGATTGTATGATTATATTTATATATTTACATGATGAAAAATAAAATTTTTCTGATTGGCCTGGGTCTTGGATGTTTATCTATCTATACCTATATATGTATGTATTTATTGTGCAAGTCAATCAACATCAAACAATGATGAACATCCATTACAACAAGCGTTAATTAAACTTCCAGTGAAATAGCGTAATTGCATTCATATAGCACTATTTCTCGTTATTTTAGGCAATAGGCCAACCATATTTATTCTATACATGTTTGTTTGTTTGTCTGTCTTTCACGTTAGAACGGAGCAACGGATTAGTGTGATTTTTTTGTGGAGATAGTTGAAGGACTGGACAATGACATAGGCTACTTTTTGTCTCTTTCTATTCTCCCGCCCCCAAATTTTAGCGAGCCAAAGGTTAGTCAATAAAAAACTGAAATTAATCAACATTTATATGTATTGTTTCAGAATATCCTGGACAAATTCAACCCGGGCGCTCGGCAGATGATCACAGCTGGAAAGGCTTATTTGAAAGCACTACATGGTACTTATTTGATATTTTTATGTGTCTTTTTTATTCTGGCCTAAGTTATCGCGCGCCACTTGATAGTAAGCAACTGCGCGATGCAGAATGTTGGCCAGCGGTCGTTGTTAGTTTTCCTGTCATTATGAGAGCATATTATTATAGTACGCTATACAGAAAAACTATCATAACTTTTGGGTTTGGACTGATAAGTATATACGTATAGAAACTTAAATATATGTCTAGATGTGTTATATATTGCTCCATAAAAGACTTAATACATTATTTAATAATATTAAATGAAATTAATAATTATAATTATATTTGTAAATCTAATTAGGTAAGCGAAGCAAGTTTGAAACATCCCATAGCCAAATATTTTTTTAGGCATAATTTATAGAGAAAATACCACATATTTAAGTTTAGATGGAACATAGATGTGTATATATTGTTATATAAATGGTATTATTATATATGTATGTCACTATTACATAGCGGATTGATAGAATTGAGAGAGGAGTTTAAGCCCTTATATAGCATCACTTTTAACTATGTGATTATATTGTTATGAGACTATGATGAAAGCAACTTTGAAACGTTATTATCATTATTACAACTAATTTTCCATTCGATTCTGATAATGTATTCTTATAACCAATTCTCCATCATTATCTCTAATATTTGAGATGACAATGACCTATATTACGCGTGCACATAATTTAAAATATGACTAGTAGTTAAAAATTGCTACGTATTTTGCTGAAGAACCCATATTATACTTAATTATACCTACAATATTTTGCAAAACTGTCATATGCAATTCCAAATTTTGTGCTTAATAAATAGTAAATATATGGATCTCTCATAAAAGATGTGTTAAGATTTTTCTAGAGTCGGCAATGCACTTTCATTAAGTAGCCAATATGACTGCTTAATTACAATTTCATACTTAATGATAGTCATCATATATCTTTTATTGTACTGCTATCTTAATTAAGATTTATGTAGCCATCGGCGTAAAACGTGCTTAATAAAAATTGCAAGAAAATGTTGCATAATGAATTGTAAAGAGATTATAGCAGGTATTAGGTATTACATTCATATAATACAAGACAATTTCCTAGATTACAAGAAAGTGTATGTGCCACCGTTTACTCGTAAATGTGACATACGAGACTGTATAATTAAATGCCTTTACATATTAAATCTGTTAATTTACATTGGTGTCAGATTTTCTCGGATTACATAAGATATGTATCTGACGTGTTTATCAACACCGCTATCTTGTGACAAGAGTCGAATAACATTCTAATAATCATGAAATCTTCCTGTGTGCAGGATTTTTGAACTTAGTTTCCTTTAGCGTTCGCAGGCTGTCTATATGTAACCACATCGATTTATTCCAATCTAATATCTACATCTGATATTTGTCTCGACTCAAATTTATTATCCTTTCCGAATGGTTACCATTGTTATTTAAAAACTTGTATTCCTTCCCAATGAAAATAAAGCGTTTAAATAAATCAGTGCTAAAAATCTATGAATTAGATTGATGTACCATCTCTAATAATTGTGCAGAAGCTGAACCTTGGATCTTTCGCATACAAACACACGTCAGTCGCCTTAACCACTCGACCACCAATTAATAAATGTCGTGTTAGTGAAATGGTCGCATCTATATGCAAAACCTCAATGTTCCTTGGCTGTGGAACTGGGGCGGGTTTCGTGCCAAATCGTGTCTGTTAGCTTATCTGCAGTGTTACGCTCCAGGCTCTACTAGCCATAAACTTGGGCAATCCTGCGATGTATGGCTGTTGTTTTCATTAGTTTGAAAATATAATATCATACAGTATAGGCCTTCGAAACATATTTTAGCAACTTAAATAACTACTACAACTAGAATTAACGGCCAAGTGTGTGAGACTCGCGCACGAAGGGTTACGTACTATTATGTAAAAATGCAATATATTTAATTTTATACAATATATTTCTTAATAAATAATAGCTATTTTGCAATTCAATCACGTTTAACTTAATACCATAACAAAATAAATCTTTCGATCTAAAAAAATTGGGTATCTTACTCTTACCAATATCATTCATACAGAAGTTCTTTTAGTAGCAATTAAAGTAAATGTTTGAACACCTTGAATTATTAACATCTAAATTGATGTAAAGTGTCCTTAACGACTGAATTTTTTTGAGGGATCATTTAAAACTTCTCAAAATATTATTTAAGGTAATCGTGTTAATTAAACGTTCGTATAATCATTCTTTGAGAGCCCTTCATTTTTTAGATTCTTGAAACTCCAAGAAAATTTTTTAAAGGCAAATCTGCCCTGAATATTTTAAACTAATTTGCTCCTAAATTCCTTGCAAATTCACTGTAATTACCTTATCTGGATAATCCGATAAAGGAATGTTGTAGGTCTAAATATGGGTTGCTTGAATAATGTATGCTAAGTACTAGCCAAAACCTTAGTAATCAAACCTTTTTGTGACTTGTCCTAGATTATTTTGATGTAATAAAATTTTAAATACTGAATGCATTTAAGCGTTTTTAAGATTGTAATTTGCTAAAATAATGCAACGACCTACAAAATTTACCTACCTGTTTCTATAAGATCTACGTACAAGATAGTTTTATTTAATAAGTTAAATCATTGGTATTTTTTTTTAACTTTTTATTCTACAAACTTTTTGTGTTGTAGTAATTGTATTAATTGTTCCCTGTTCTTTTTAAAAAATTATTGATTACTTAATGTGCAATTTAGCTCGTTAAGTCATGTAAGATGCCTTTAATTTCTCTTTATTATCTCCTCTTTATTGCCTCTTATTGGCAAAGATAATAAACAGGCACCTGTTCTAGTTTTTAATTACTCTATAATAAACTCCAAATCACGATCTGATACTTGCCATATCAAGAAATTCTTCTTTTCGCGAGTTACACGAATCTGCACGTAAAAAAGCCTCCCCTTTTTTCCACATATTTTTGTCCACATCAACATCTGACTAGTTAGGTAGAAATTTAGCCAGGTGATAACGCCACCTCCTTTATGGTTTTTCTCTGCGACCTCTGCGGCCTTCCGTTATCCAAAAATTGTACTTATATGTAACTATTTTTATTTTTTTATGTCCACAGGAGCTGCAGCAGCATCTCGTCTCTACGTGGACGCAGTGGGCAAGCTGGGCAGACAGGCGCAGCAAGGCACATGGGGAGGATGTGCTGATATTGGTACTACATGTTATTTTTTTAAATCAAGCCTAAAGCGCGGTCACTTAGATCGCTAGTCACATGATGGTAAGCGAGTGCGCGATCCAGAATCAATGTTGATCAGCGGAGGAAGGCGTTTGTCCACTCGTCAAGCTTGCTTAGCTTCATGCTTCTTTTGAAGGACCCTAGGTCAAAAGCCCCTCCTTTCCTAGGTCAAAAACACGTGAACTAGCAGACTATTCCACAGTAATACTAAGATTCAAAAATTTGTACAGTCGTAGATAAGTAATAATCGACTTTCAAGTAATAGTTTTACCATTTTTATGCTTCATTCGGTGAATGCCACAGCCGGAGGCTCATTAAGCCAGTTGCATCGCGCTGATCACTTTCTATTAAGCGATGCGAATGTCTGTTTACCTGCTTAGTTGAATAAAAAAAATGTATTTTCTAACACTAAAATAATAATGGTCTTGTTTATCAATAAGCCGACAGCCGCTTAAATTTTTTTGCTTTATTGAATCTATATTGATTTTAACAAAAAACAAGTCCTATCGTCTTCGAAAAATTCAAAAACAGCAAACAATTAATTTAATACTAACATAACCCACAAGCATAAATATCACAAAATCAAAGAACTTTTTAAATGTCTTATTTATTAACGGTGTCGACGTAACGAAAGACAAGCTAAATAATCCTGAGTTGTTGACAAATTACAATTTTACAGGAACGGCGCTTATGAAAGTAGTCGAGGTCTACCGCGAAATACAGGATCAACAAATGAACATCGTAAGTATCTTTAACAATATGCAATATCTATACTAATGTTATAAAGAGGTAAAGTTTGTAACTTTGACTGTTTGTTTGTAAGGGCTAATCTTCGAAAACATTGAACCGATCATGAAAATTCTTTCACAATCGAAAAGTTACACTAGTCAGGAGTGATAATTATAGACTCGAAGTGAGCACGGATTGGCTAGTATTCTAAAAAACCTGTAATTGAGCCTTGTCTGTACATGCGTGATATTCTATGAAAAAAATTGGGGTTCTTTATAGAATCTACAGAAGCCAATACTTTTTTTATTTTGGCTGTCGGTATGTTTGTATATGCATCACAAAATAAATTTTATGCAATAATTTATATTACACAACATAGTACCTTTCATAGAAATGAACGCAAAATTTGGCGTAGGTTTTATTTTCATACGGATTATGAAACTTGAGATATTGATTATAGTAAATAATGCACGGACAAACTTTCAACCGTAATCTAGATTAAATAACTATATACTTATATAAAAATAAGTACTAGAGCCCTGTAAATTCTTCTAATGCTCCTGAAAAATTGCAACTTCATCTCATTTACGAAATAATTTCTCACACAAAATTCATTCTATTCTTCAGCGGTACATTATTATGATTCTTCAATTGAATTACCGTTACTTGGCAACTGGAGTAATCCTCGTTTATTCATACACAGCTGAAGGCGTTCTACGTGGATTTGCTGGTCCCCTTGGAAACCAATCTGGAGAAAGATACAAAAGTAGTACAGGTCAGTCAATAAGATATTTCCTTTCATAATCTTTTATGTGAACAGAGGCATGTCCCGAGGATTGTTTACTGGGTATATAAATAAAATGTCGAGTTCAAATAAGCCCAGTATCAGAAGAGATAAGAATTTCTATTAAAAAAGTTTGGGCCCGGTGAACGACTCTTGTGTAAGTATTTTTTGTACGACTCCTATTGTCCTTCTAAGGGTATCATCTAGTATGAAGCAAGCGGGTATTTTATTTAATTAAGTTAAGGAATTGTGTACCTACTGAAAATGCTGAGAGGATATTTTGATAAGCAGGAATGATGCTATTTACTTTAATTATAATTTATCAGTAAAATGTCTTACACTGTATTTGTGTGTGTTGTCATTATCCCATAACCAGTAGATTTATGTTGTTCATGTACACTTTATAGGGAATCTTTCCATCTTTGAGGTTTAGAATACAATTTTGAAACAAATTTTAAAATTACAATTTAATTTTGTTATTTTTACGAAATACTATCTCAATGTCCACTTATTTGTAAAAAAGAGTATATTGTAACTAGTTTAATACCTCTAAGCGACTTTCAATAGAATCTTAACTAATTACTCAATTCAATTTCAAAAAATTCAATTAATACAAACTTGGTCTCCTTTTTGTATAATATTTTTTATTATTCTATTAATTTATAATTTATTTGTTTATATTATTTGTATCTTTACAGTCGGAGCAAAAAAGGTTCTTGCAACAACACAAATTACGATCCGAGAGCTACAGCAAGGCGGCTGCCACCATCAAGAAACAGCGAAAGAAGAAAACTAATGTCACCAAGGTTGGCTCGGCTATGGACAAGGAAATGAAGGTATGGTACACGATATTGTCCTACATTAAAATGGTAAACAATAAAATTTATAAGCCAAATCACTAATTTAGGGTTCATTGATAAATCAAGACGCAGATCTAATGCTACAAAATATTTATTAATAATTTCTAAAAATATTCTACGCATAGATATCGAAATCTTCAATCTCTTGAAAAATTTTGCAGTGTTACCGATATTACGATAAATGGGCATGTTGTTTATTTATTGCCAATGAAAAATATTTAAAATATAAAAGATAACTTTGTCTGAAGCCATAAAATTTGGAGGCTTTAATTTAAATATAATAAAAACAGAAAACATACATAAGTATTTATTAAAACAAAATTCTTCTTCGTCTTTTTATAATTAATTAATCTTTGAGCTATTTCTTTATATATTGATTTAAAACAAACGGATATACTAGACTACACGTAATATATAATATTAAATTAACAAGAAAGAGGGTAGATTATGTAATGTTATTGTTTGTTACGCCATAAAAGTACATATGTATATAACTAGTTAGTTCTAAAACAGAGTTGATGTTACATCATGAAACTTTCCATGAAACCTGTTATATAACTTTGTGTTTGTTGTTTCAGAATATGCAAATATTAGAAGAAGAAAAAACAAAGCTGGACGCGTTTTGCGAACAAAGTTTGAAGAATGTAAGTGATTTCGTAACTTCAATTAAATTACTGTCTTTGAATTTTTATCATATTAATACAATAGCCAAATCATATGCCAATTGTGCAATTGCTAACGTTCAAAGAACATTCTGCTAAATTATCTACCGAATGAAAAGACAATACGCGACAGGAAATAGAATTAGTGGGGGTTTAATAATTACTATCCTTAAGTATTTTTTATTATAAGTATATTTTGTTTTTATACTTGTTCTCTTCAACATATTTTCAATCTATGACTGCATCCGCTAAATCGATGCGAAACTTTAAAATAAATTTGATTCTAATGTTTGCCAATGTTGGAAGAATATTTTTTATAACTAAATTATTAATTTTATCTCAGGCAATGACCCAAGAACGTCGCCGCTATGGATTCGTGTTAGAAAGACAATGCTCGCTGGCCAAACACTGGCTCGCTTACCACGCAGCCGGCGCAGCATCCTACAACAACGGTCTAGAAGAGTGGCTTGAAGTGTCAAGGACCAGGGAGTTCTTGCCGCCCAACGTGGAAGCCATGTTTGTAAGCAGGATGAGGGTATGTACATCTTAGTTTAGTTTTTTAAAAGTAGATCCACGTTACTCACTGAAATCCACTTTTGCTCTGACAAAAATGGATCGCTTAGTTCAGCTTTAGGTATATCACACACAATATACTCTCGGTGTGGCAGGCGTAAATAGACTGCAGAGAAGTCATATAAAAAATTGTCTAAGAAAGCGTCTTTCCAAATATATACGAAACTTATCATAACAAGAGAAGTTATAAAAATCAAATCCAAAATTGATAATTCATATATTCCAATATGTTATCAAGTAGATAATAAACCGCCACGATGAGTTATGAGTTTTCACTATCACAATGTTTCATCGCAACAATAATATAAACACACCGACGCCCCTGCGAAGCCGGACTGTCGTTAACATCGACATATTACGATGTTAAGGCCACACAATGTAATCCAATTTACAGCGGGGTGATGCGGCTCCGGCGGCATGTGTGAATGATTGTAGCATTGTACCCCACAATCTGTAATTACATTCTCACTACACATTCACATGAAAACCGCAGGTGAACTACATATGTATGTATAACCTGCTAAGGGCGCTAGTGACTAGCGCAAAAGTATTACTTACCATTATTTAAAAAAAATGCAAAAATATCACATGTTGGTCTTAACTTATTTTTATCTTGTTTTTAGTATTTGTTATTGTACCGGCAACAAAAATACATCATCTGTGAAAATTTCTAGCTATCAGGGTTCATGAGATACAGCCTTGGGCGGAAAGTAATAGAGTTTAGTTTTTGCCCTTTGGTTTAGGAACCCTAATGCTATGATATAAATAAACGCAAAAAGGAGACAAAAGCTTACAAAGTTATTACCCACATATAATACTTAATCTTAAATGTCACACGAAATAGCATCTTTTGCGTTATGAAACGAGAACATTTCATTGATCATAAAGTAAAATAATTTGGTCATTGCCATGAAAGAAACAAAATTACTTATTATGGATCAGAAATTTTTGGCTATTTATAAAACAAGTTCACTTACAAAATATACTTAAACTTTAGAGGATACAATTGACTAAAACACTCAAACCAAACGATTTTCTTAAGCCTTCTTTTAATACACACTCAAACATTTTTCGATTATTATTTTTTATTATAAAAGTCATTTAAGATTCTTAA
Source organism: Cactoblastis cactorum (assembly GCA_020352625.1). NCBI lineage: Eukaryota > Metazoa > Arthropoda > Insecta > Lepidoptera > Pyralidae > Cactoblastis > Cactoblastis cactorum. Next base: position 19,939 of record JADGIL010017543.1, read on the forward strand.
TACACAAATGTAAAATACTATGTAGATATTACAATGCAAATTAAAGAAAATACATCAAAAAAATATTAGCTTCTAAAATATGTTATAAAATGTTCATAAATTCTTATTTCCTCAACAGCAAGTATCATTCTGGGCTGATGAGGAGGTGTACGCCAGCCCTCGTGCCGGAGACGACGACGACAGAGCCTCAGTGGGATCAGCTCTGAGAAAAACTCGATCTGTGGATGCATCCTGCCTTGACGTCAGGTCCATTGGAGATCTGGGATCCCCCACTCAAGGACTATCCAGAGCTAAATCCGACTTCAACCTACAAGCTAGCCTGCATACTGGAGAACAAGGTAACTATTATTTTTTTCTCGGGTAGATATGTATAAGCAACTCGCTACAGAGCGTTAATAAACGCTTAGTTATAGTTTTTATTTTATTTTTTTATACTATTATACTCGTATGTGTTTGTAGCCAGACACAAACACCTACTATAACTATAACTAACTACAAATACTAAACATCAATATTTATTTTAAGAATATTAAGTACTTATTTCGAAATAAAATTTTCTGAATTAATGGTCGTTTTGTTTTCAGAACCTGAAAACCGAGCAGCAACCCGTCCATCTTCCCTCGCCCCGCCAACTTGCGTCACTCGTGAGCCCCCCCTAGCCAAGGCACTCTACGCCTACGCAGCTGCTGGCGACAATCAGCTTAGCTTCCAACAAGGAGATGTATTGGCCCTCTTGGGCGAGAGGACCAAAGGATGGCAGTATGGAGAAAACTTGCGCACCCATCATGCTGGATGGTTCCCTCTAGCGTATACTGAGCCGATTGCTAATGATGAAAATCCGTAAGTTTCTACAGTGAACTTCAGATCTACGATACCATTTTTATTTTTTGTTTATAAATAAGAAACTGATATTCTTCTTTTCATTTCCCAGGGTTAATTCACCCGCTCGTTGGAGCTGTGCTCAAACGCCGAATGAAGGACCGCCACCAGCGCCGGTGGCTCATGCCCAGACGACTCCCAGTACTCCATCGGTGCACACGCATCACCCACCAGCCCGGATGTTCGGAGACACCGTTACAGCTCATCATGTGAACAAAGTAAAAAACTTGCAAGTTGTTATATAATTTTCAACGAGATTGACAAAAAAAAAATACTTACGGCGAATTGTAGTAACCTTAATCTGAATGAAACTTTAAATTCCTATTTCTATTTCTACCGTCAAATGAGTATGCATATTTTTTGCAAAATTTCGATTTAAAATTATATTTATATTTTCTTCAAATAAATAAATATAAATATATAGGGACAAATCACACAAATTGAGTAAGCCCCAAACCAAGTTCGAAACTTGT
>JADGIL010017543.1:21387-41750 GCA_020352625.1 Cactoblastis cactorum
CACCACGGAGGTCGTCATAAGAAAGTCATTCAAAGAAAGAGTAAAACTATATTTTCATTTAATACTGTAGGGTCGCCTTGGCAGTAGTTCTCCGGGGCTCCCACCAACTCTGCCAGCGCCTTCTCCAAGCGCTTTAAGCTCATCAGCAAGTGCCAACTTCCACACGTCCGCTCCGATAACCGCTGGCACAGCTATTAAGAATTCCACATCGGCTGCCAGCTTCACCACTCATGCAGTTATTGAAACAAGAAGTTTTGGACCGCAGACTTTACCGATACGTTCACAGGTAAACTTTCAACATACCACCTATCAGTGGATCTCAGTTTAAAATCAATATATAATTAAAATTTTCACGAATTTCTTTGTCAATAATCATTTCCCTTTAATCCATGACAGATGCCTCAAAATAAAGCAGGCCCACCTAAAACTGTAGTGTCAGCTGTTGGTGCTGTTGGGAATGTCTCACTGCATAGCTCAAATGACTCGGGCTTCTCCAATGAGCCACCACCACAACCCGACGTGGACTACAGCGATGAAGAAGCCCAGCGACTGAGGGTACCCATCAGGTATTTAATTCATTAACTTAAATAAAAAAATGAGTGTATGTCACATGTAGGCCAATTTAGTTCAGCTTGTTTATGATAAAGCTAGTTGTATTTATTTTGCGTTTCTTTTTTGTTCCTAGTAAATCTACTCAGGCTATGAACGACCATAAAGCCTACTTACTCAAAACACAAAGCTTGAAAAGAGGCCCAAAGCCAGCCAATGTTAATGGATATTTAACCGATGATCAACAATTAATGCTCCGTAATATGCTAGACATGGATCAAGAGTCCCAAAAAGTCAAAAGAACGAAGTCGTTCTGGAAGTTTGGACGCACTACTTCTGAAGAAATAATGGAGGGCATGTCTCTTTGGCAACATCGTGACATTGTTGATACTCATCCAGAATTTAAGAAAAAACTTTTTGTAAAAATGAAAAAGGAACTACGCCCAGCGCCAGATATACCTGATATCAAAAAGCAATCGAGTCCTGAAAAAGCTATGCAAAATGAAAACGTTCAAGCCCGCCCCAAAGAAACAATTGATAGAAAAGAGCTAAAAATGCCTAATGGCATACGTCAAGCAAAAAGTTTGGGTTCAATACAAAATGGTGAACAAACAGAGAAAGAAAGAAAGGCTAATGATAATTACCGACAGACCCAAACAATGAAAAAGAAGAGTATGTCTGAAAAATCAATTGCTGAAGAAAAACACGAAGAGTTTATTCCTAGAAATGAGTCGAGACATTCCGATTTAACTAATACGAGCACGATAAAAACTAATTTTGAAAACAGTTTTTACAATGATGAGAATGGAGAAGGCTTTGTCATGAAAACCGTTAAACGAAGGGAAATATTGCAGAGATATGATAATGATAGTACTTCCGATGGAAATTCTGTTGCTTCGAGTACTGATCCATATGACTGTATAATAGTTGATGATCATATGACATCGAAGAAGCAACAAGAGCTTGAGCGACGGCGTCAAGCGCAATTACTTAATGACGATGTGAAAATTCGCAAAGAAAATGCTTATATGCCCGAATTTGAGGAAATCGAAGTGACACCAATCAAACCTCACATTCGGTCTACGTTATCATCAGATCAAACTGCAAAGAGTCCATCTCATGAGCGTTCTCCGCCTAAAACAATGGAATTCAAAACGTTCAAAGACAATTCAAAAGAAATAAAAACATTTTCAGCCTCTTCTGAAACTTTAAAGTATAAAGATAATGAGCCAGAAACTGATCGCTATGGCATACCTACCGAACGTAACAACAACGATATTCGAAACGAAGATAAATATAATGGACATGATGAAGGAACATTAAAATATAAGAAACGATCAAGTAAAGAAGAGAAAATGAGGCAACAGCCTTTTGATAATGTAAAAAAAGAATATCAGCACAAAAAAGAATTTCCACAAGCGGAAGCAAGAACTCCAAAGAAAGATATGAGGCCGTATGATAATAGAGAACCTAGGATCGACTATTCTCTTGACAGGCGTCATGTGCGGAAAGATAGGGTTGATCCTCGTGCCAAAAGTAGAGCGAATAGGAGTTATGATGACAGCTCATTGCCATATAACGGGCGTAGAGACGAGAGGTACTACGAGTCTAATATATCGTATTTCAGTGATCAGGAAAGAAGAGTTTCACGTTATGATTATGAAACTGATTCTAAAAAAGCGGAAAAAACAAAAATAAGACAAGAAGAAGCAAGGTTGGAAGCAAGACGTTTCATAGACCGTAGAAGTGAGGGGCCGTATAGTGAGTCAGATGACCAGAAATTCAATGAAGCTATGAAGCAACAGCGACCACAGTTGCTCCCTCGAACTAAGCTTCTGAAGCGACCTTCTGAAGGTAACGACCTACCTGAAGACGGTCACACATTTGGACCGTGGTATGATTTATGGGGGCGAGAAACTACAGTCTACAAATAGTGTAAGAGGTTTGTTTTTAATTTTTTTTATTATTAAGCTTTGTAATTTTATTTATTTATTGTATGTACTTGCGTTTACTATTGCTTTTCTATTCATTTATTTAAGTTGCTAATACGCGTGATTTTTACGTGTTCGCATTCGTTAAACTAGAATCGCCAATTTTCTTTACTATGCTGCAATTACCAATATTAATGTACCTACCCATTTTATAAAGCAAACATTTAACTCATATAATGTAAGAATGTAAAATAAAATATTTTACGAAGTTTGAAATTTATTTAAATCAACTAAACATTTTGATCATTTCAACTAAACACTGATTTATGTCTAATATTTGTGCACTATTTTAAGACGCGGTGATAAAGAAAAGAAGAAGAATATGTAATGATTTTTCAATTTTAATTCTAGACTTGATAGAAGTTTACAAGAACTTATGTTTCAAAATATTTTTAAGATAAGTTAAATTACTTTCTAATATTTTCAACAAATACAAGAGAAGTCAGGAGTTAAAACTAAATATTATATTTTATGTACAGGCCACAACAATTCGCTACGGTGAAGCTAAGGAAGGCTCTAACAAACGACAGGTCGTCCCCAGCCATCGAGTAATGTTTATTTTGTTAATTAATGTTAAATGTAAATTAGAAACACCATGTATTTTGTACAGTTAAATATTCATAGTTTAACAAAGAATATATCACAATTTTTACGATAATCTATAATTTTGTTTCTTTTTTATCATCTTCAAATTAATATAAAGTTTTCATGGATAATAAGGTATTGTTTGGACAAGTACCAAGAGTCGACTTCTGAAAACCGAGCGAGACAATCATATGAAATTCATACCAAAATCCAAATAGAAATAAACAATAATAAATTAAAAAAAGTGTCAGAGATTGGAGCAACAAAATCAACGTCAAATTGGTCCCGTGCGACAATGCTCTATGATTTATGGTACTTCCGATCCGTCCCGGACGTGTGGCGTCAGTCTGTGAAATATTCCCGCCAAAATATTCTGCAAAAATATGGTCGCTCCTTAGGGATTGCTGACCGAGTCGCGGCTATTAAAAGTTTTTTTACGTGCAAATACTTAAGAGCTGGCTATAAGTAGGCGCAGTTTGGTTATTTTATATATATTAATATATTTATTTTAAAAGCATACTGAGTAAGATGTGAGTGTACACAAGTCAAGACTACAGATCATTAAAACATATAGTCAGACTAAAAACAATATCAAAGTAAAATTTACTGCGAAAAAGTACATGTATAATTTATATTTATCAATGTTTTAACAAAATTAATAGGTTTAAATTAACAATATAAAGATTTGAGTCATAAAGATTAATGAAGCAGTTTGTAGAGTACCAGCTGATGCCCGCGACTTCTTCCGCGTAGATTTTACAATACATAAAATTATATCCCTCGGAAACCGTACATTTTTCAGGGATAAAAAGTAGCTAGTTTTTGTGTGATGCGCGTACAAAATACAGACAGACAAAAATTTTAAAAACAATCGTTTTGGCTTCTATAGGTCCTATTAAGAACCCCCATTTATTTTTTTCTTAAATATCAGAACCCATGTACAGACATATGTCAGTTACAATTTTATTATATGTATAGATAAACGCCTATGTGTTTGTTACAGCAACTACTTACCGAAAAAAAAATTCTTTATTACCAAGCAGGCATTTCGCTTATTGACTGCGGAAGCAGGGTTATGTTTTTTTATAAATACGTTGCTAGGATTTTTTTGTTACGATCTCTTTAGCTGTATATAGTAGGTAAGGCGCAAAAGGCAGCAATTATATGCGGAGTTGGCGACCCCGCAGGAAACATGGGCCTTTGAGGAAAAAATGGCGCAATTATCCAGCCTAGACGACGAAATATCTTTGTTCGACTATGTTAATATGCAAGGCTCGTGCTAAGATTGCTCTTGGAATAAAATTAATTACAAGTGGGTACATACTGCCAGTAGCCGTTTCTGAGAAATATTCATATAGTTTACGAATAATCAGAAGCATTGACAACAACAAACATCCATAAAAAATAGATTTAGACGAGAAATTTTACGTTTTTAAATATTTTTGATAAAATTTGTTCCTAAATGTACATTTCAGTAGAATCCTATGCGTGGTTGAAAAAAGCTGTACCTATAACAACTGTACGGGAAGCGCCTTTCTCCTTAGTAGGTGATAAGTGATGCAAAATGGCAGTTGTACACCAATAGCTCATCATTCAGCTTCATTTAAGTGAAATTAAAAACATTTCCAAAATACTTAATGGTGTACCATTTTAAACAGCAACTCAGTACCTGAAAATAGGTAGCTAAATGACGCAGAATGGCGATTCCCGACGTTCATCGTTCACCTGTTCAGAATGCAATTTTCCCCAGCTTTAGGTATTCCCTGTGCGGGCAGCGCGTCTGATGGAACGACCCCCTCCCGTCTGACGTTTGATGCCGATGCCCTCCTAAATGGACGACATTTCAAATTGCCGCGGTAAATTGATGTAACCACGGCGTTACGATTTATAGTAAACTAGCTTTTGCCCGTGGCTTCATACTCTACCATTTTAGCGAGGTAGGAAATAGAAAAATAAAAGAAGCCTGTTACTCTTCAGCCCTTCAACTATCTACACATAAAAATCTCACTAATCCAAACAAACAAACACGCTTTCACATTTATTATATCAGTGTACTAGCTTTTGCCCGCTGCTTCGCTCGCGTCTGTTTTAGGGGGTGGGAAATAGAAGGAGACAAAAAGGTGGCCTTTGTCAGTAATGTAAATCAATGAAACTAAAGCGTAAAGAATATGTTACAGGAAAGTAAGTATAATAATGTACAAATTGAAGATTGACATTTCTATTGCTTAAACAAATTATCTTAATTGCTTATCTACTATATTATAACTAAGTAATTTTACACCAAATAAATATTCTTATGTGGCATGGTTAACGCACTATTAATTTTTTAAAGCGCTTTATAAATACAGATGACCAAAAAATATTAGCTGTAAAGCGGAACAATTATGTATTAATTTAGTGGATCATATCCAGTAGTGGTAAAATCTGTTAATACGTTAGCTCAATAATTCCCTAGGCTAAAAGTTCAGCCGTATAATAAAGAAGGATGACAAACAAACAGGAGAGCAGCTCCCTTGTGATATAAAAATCAAATTGCAGTGCAAATCGAGCGAGCAGACCAATGTCGCAAACTATTTAGTGTACAGGTTTGTCAGCCCTTGTGAAATGATCTTATCCATAATAATATTATAAATGGGAGAGTGTGTTTGTTTCTCCGACTTTTACGTCAAAATAAAGCAACGGATAAGTGTGATTTCTATATGGAGATAGTTGAAATACTGGAGAGTGACAGAGGCTATTTTTTGTTATTTTACATCCCCCATAATTTGACGCTAACGTAGCCATGGTCAAAAGCTAGTTGTAAATAATACAGATACAGTATCAAACGGGGTAGACAGAGCCATAAGTCGCGAGACTTGAAGGCCAAGCTTAGCAAAAAAGTGGGCCTTTCGGTGGAATAGATTCAGATACCAAAGAATTCCTGTTTCAAGCCGTCCCCCTGATTGACTTTTACAATCTGCGCGGGAAAAGTAGCAGCTGTACATTGTAAATAAAAAAATTAAGAAATAAAAATTAAGAATTGTAAATAATTATGGAGGTATAATGATTTTCTCATCTACATACATGAAATATTGGTTTTCTGGTCTTGAGTCTTGTATTTAAAGCAGACGTGTTAAAAAATAAAGTGGTACATATTGTGGAAATAATAAATTCTAATAAATAAAAATGATTTCAGAACTTATTTATTGTGTAATATTAAATACCGAGTGTATTTACAGAAATGTGTGTGTGGAGTGAAAACACATTTTTGACCATTTAATAAAAAATATTGGTATGGTTCGGGCATGTTGAGAGCGGAATCTTCGGTTAACTGCTGTCGCCTGACCAAAAAGACGAAAAAAATAATGGTAAGTACAATTTTATTGATTAATTTATAATACACTATTACTACTAGCTACTCCTTGGGGCTTCGCTTCTGTTAGAATTTCCAGATAAAAATAACTTGCGCTATAGGTAGGTTCTATAGGTATCAGTTTAGAGACAACGTGCGTACAAATTGCATCGTCAATCCAGTAGATTGCGTGATTGACTCACACATCCTCATTGCCAAACTGTTATATAATAAAATTTTTCTAGTACTAGTAGTATAATTAAGAATTAATATCCTAAGAAAGGATTAAATATATGTTACTGCATATAACTATATATTATTCCTATCTTAAGTTATAAGTATGTATAATAAATAGACAACTGACACTGATTGACTTAACCCCCAAAGTGCGAGACTCTTACGACACTATATTTAAAAAAAAATACTAATATAAATATCCAAGACTGTGGCGAATCAGAAAAATATCTTTATCCAACTTGACCTGTCCAGGGATTGACCTTTCCGCTATGGAGGTCTTAAAAATAGTAGCAAGAAGGATATTAACCTAAAACCAGTATCACTACGGCTCCCTCTGCACCCACTATATTTAGTTTCATTGCTTTCCAAGTCATCGAATCTACGAAGCGCCTTGGCCTGGAAAAATACAATTCTGAAAAAAAAAATATTCTGCAACATTTTAAATGCATTTTAGATAGCGCCGCGTGTGCGCCATCCGAATACGGTTTCCGTTTGAATTCAGATGCAACTCGATAATTGAATATTCCGGATTCTATACACATTATTTGCATCAATTTGATTTGCGATTAATTATTCTCTATTAATATAAACTGTGGTTACATATACACTATTATAATATTAATCTAAAATTGCCGAATATTTAAAAAAAAAAATTATGTATTTTCGCATCATATTAATCAGTTATTGTTAACAAATTGTATTAGCTTTATTACATTACTACCAATATTATGGTGTCCTAGAAAGATACTTCTAGAAACCATTTTTTTTTAGTTTACTAGAGATTTGAAATTTGACTTCTATCCCATTTGATGGGACGCAGCGATGAATATCAAACCCCATTTATTTACATACACAAAAACAATTCTTCAAACTAGTAACATTTACAGAGATTGGTTAAAAGAAAAAACTGTAATTAACCTGTATATTTTGTGGTACAACCCTTAGAAAAACTATCACACCTTTAGATTTGGGCCTAAACATAACAGTTGTTTGTAAACTAAACTTAATATATAATCGGATGCGTTATATATCACTCTTGTGAACAAAAAAAACCGGCCAAGTGCGAGTCGGACTCGCGCACGAAGGGTTCTGTACCGTTATCTATGAAAAACGATTGGACCCCACTTAAATATTTATTTAATTTTAATTTAATTATTCATATTTAAAGTTAATTTACTAATACATACATATTCCATGAATATGTCAAGCGTCTACTAATTGCTGTTATCAATATAAAGCAAAAAAATCACATTTGTTGTATGAGATATTATTTATTTTCCTATATAAATAAATATTCTGTAAAAAATTCAAGCGTTTACCTGTTATTGTTATCAATATCGAGCAAAAAAAAATCAGGTTTGTTGTATGGCAGCCCCCTTCAATTTTTATTTTATTTTTAGTATTTGTGGTTTTAGCTGCAACAGAATTACATCTGTGAAAATTTCAGCTCTCTAGCTATCACGGATCATGAGACAGCCTGGTGACAGACAGACAGAGGAGCCTTAGTAATAGGGTGCCCGTTTACCCTTCGGGTACGAAACTCTAAAAACTAACATTTAAATTTTTTTAGTAATCTCAGATATATATCCATAATATAAATAATAACAGAAAGGATGAAACTGTAATCGCAAAATTCTTCATGAATAATAGTGCCTTTCAACACTTCAGTCTACAGCCATTAAGTTCAGGCACCGCGCTAACATCAATGCATGGGCGATATACCAAGACATTTGCAGTTAGCTTTATCTTTCAGGATTGACCTCATAGTTCATAGACAGACGGAAGATGTTCTATCGCACATAGATATAAGTTAGTCAATATTAGGACAGATCTACGCGAGTATTTGAAATCAAGACTTGAAAGATGCTGTTGACGTATTTACATAACTTTTATTAATGTTATTTTTCTTCTATGCTGGTCCAAGTGCGAAAGAAAAATTAAGAAAGAAAGTTTTGTTTCTCTTCTCACGCAGAATGTATATAGCTAAGTAAAAGATTATTTTAAAATAGAGGCGTTTTATCATCGGCGATGAGCCAGCAATCTGTCATTATATCACAATCTCTATTCCGATAATAAGCCCATTATTCTGCTAAACATGGAAATACGTGGCCTTCGAGCATCACGATGATTCGTTCTGTCTACCCCTTAGGGGATAACGACGTGGTACTGTACCCTGTATCTTATATAAAACAAACATTTTTCTACTCATTTAACTGCATCAAACATGTGTTAATTCAATATTATCTGCATGAAATTTTGTTAAGACACAGGATGAACATACAATAAATTAAAACTTGAGATGAGATCTTACTGTGTACTTTGCTGTGGCAATATACTACGTATGTGTAATCCAGATGATAAGCATACCAGGCAATTTGGCAACAGAGACTGTGCCATTCCATGCCAAACCGGCAGACCTCTAGCCCTCCACCATTTTTGTTCACGTTAATTTATGTTCAATGAGAACATAAAGTGTCATATTACTTTAATTTATGTACTTTTTTAATGGCCAATTCAGCAACAATCAACACCTGCGAGGATTAAGTAAGTAGTTATGTTTTTTTAATACAAAACTAAGAAACGCTTTTCCTCTCTTTATTCAGTAACTCAGTTTGCTAAGAAAGAGTATTATATAAGAGTTTATACTTAACACATAATAATTTGAGTTTTTAATCTCGAAGATCTGAAAGTTTTTTTATAAAGAAATTTTAGAAGTCAATAATAAAATAAAAAAATAGTAATAACATACCTCTAGGTACATATACGAGTATAGGGACAAATAACACAGATAGATTTAGACCCATCCTAAAGTAATTTCAGAACTTGTAATATTTTTATTTTATTCTTTAATTCATTAAATATATTTTAATAATAGTACTCGTGTTTTTCTTATGAAAAATTATTACAAAAATGTATTTCCTTAAATGGAAAAAATTCGAACAAACATGAAAGTTAAAAACAAATGCACATATTGTAAGATAACGATCTGTCAAGTGATGTTTTGTGTAACATAACAAGTCATTCACAAAATTTTGTTTTATGAATTCACCGGAGATATGAAACTTCGAGACTTCTGCCAAAGACGAAAGTGAACAAGAGCTTGTGGGCTCCACAATATATCAAATATTGACATATCCTTTGTTTTTATTATTTTTAACTCTCTAAGGAAAAGTTGTATACTAGAACGATATTATTTTATTAGTATTTTAATGGCGCTTTTAAGCGTAATTTCATGATTCTCCTGTTTATATTACTTGTAGCATAATTTGTTAAATTGAAAGAAAATAAAAGCAACTAACATTATATAATCTTAGTCAAAACACACAAAAAACGCACGTCTAAAACATCAGATATAATTATAATCTAATTCCCTTATCCCCAGTATGACTAACTCTAAACGTATTCATGAAACAGAAAATTAATTTAAAGCGGTCGTAAAAAATATTCCTCAATGGAGAGCGTAAAGCGAGAAATAAATGCAATAAACTGACTTCGCGAATAGACGATCATATTTTCCAAACGCATTCATATAAAAATGCAACACAATTGGGCTTTAATGCGTCTAGACTCGTGAAAAAGCGTCTAAGACTTGGAATTGACAACGTTTTATGGTTTCCGCGTTTGTTATTGCCCTACTTGCACTAGAGCCAAGAGCTGGTCTCTCGAAGCCAAAAGACTCGCCCCAAATGCTCACGAGTCTACACGCCAACTTGTAACGGGTCCTTGAATTCGAAATGAAAAAGGAATGTTCTAGTATTATTTCATTTTTGTCGGTTTTAAAAAAACGGTATTTCTATGATCTCAGAGTACCATTTTTCTTAATTATTTTTAGTTAGTCATTAAGATAAAATACGATATCAGTCTAAAATCGCTTTGGATACCAAGACATATTTGCGTCTTCATTTCGATTTTAAATTAGGAGAATTCTTAGTCCAATAATGGAACAGTAAATGTCAATTAAATATAATTGCTTAAAGTTAAAATCAATATAAAAAGATTTATTGTAGTTGTTGTAAAAAAATTACGGTTAGGAATTTTAAAAAATCAGTTGAATATCATATAACGTGTAAATACAAAATTTTGTTTGATATAAATAGCAGATAGACAACGACTTGATCTACATATAGACAGGCGGGGGTGTCTTCAGAGTGAAGACAAGACAGCTACTCACAGTGTTTGCCCTGGGAAAGTAAAAGTCAATAAACTACAAGAACGCCTCGAGGGCAAAAGAGTCCGTGTGTCGCGTCGTTGTCGCCGGTGATGTGAAATGTATGCTGACGGGACGGGATTTCTAGTGTTTTCGTAACTTGATATTTTCCCCCACTTTATACTCTTTGAAAAGAGGAGAAGAGGAGGTATTAGATTAGGACTTTGTGCGTTCTTCAATAATATTTACATACACTTTTATAAAATAAAACAGATACTGTTTCACGACTTCATCCATAACGATGTATTCAAAGGCAAAAGTCAAGAGGGAGATTAGGATTACTGGTCGAATAGAGATTCAGTAATTGACAAATTGATGTCGTTTTTCTAAGAGAAGAATGTGTATACATTCTATTTTTTTTTTCTCACAGACCAGCATCACACTAGGAAATAACACACAAGTAAAATTGGCTAATATAGGTAAGCGCTATATGGTCATTCTTTCGTATGTATATACATCTATATATTTACATACATACATAGGATCATGCCCTTTTCCCATAGGGGTAGGCAGAGACTACATTCTTATACTTTCTTCGCTTCCTCCACATTCATCAATCTTTTCATAAACGCTCGTCGATTAAGAGTGCTTCATGTAGAGGTATTAAGCATTGTTACATAACTTTAAGAGAAATAAATAGATTGTTATGAAAATCTGCAAAAAATATTATTAATATTTGTTTTCAGCAATCATTATTTAAAAATAAATGAGTCAAATAACTTTCTCAATGATAACACATCTTGAAACAAAAGTATACGTAACAGTTTCTCAAAATTCCAAGTTGTGTTCTGTAACTTTTATCCGGTGAGTGCTGGCGCATACATATTCTAGCAGCCGCGGGACGGGTTCAAGTTCTCGATTTGTATTTTACTGGACTCCGCATTAAGGAATCACTTAAATCCTAAAGTTGTTAAGTCCAAAATCGCTGGATACCTGAGCTGTTAAATGTTGCCTGACTTTCCAACTTTATAGTTTTCTGCTTTTCGAGTACCCGAAGTTCGCTCCATTTTATTTTGCAATGACTTCTACTTAAGTATTAGTTATAAAATGCCATTGAATATACTGTAACTTCAACAAGTAAAAATAGTAATACTAATCTTTTTTCGGTATTTATCAAGCGAAATGTGTTATTCTTTCGGGAAAATATTTAACTAATCTGAATATCACTACAATTTTGTTTATAAATGAAGAACCATTCTATAAGTTTCTTCTACTCTACTGGATAGTACTTATTAAGAAATAATTTGATTTTAAGTTATATTTTGAACCATCATACCCATCTATTTCAAGAAATTATTTCCGTGACTATATAATAACAATGAATTTCTGATTGCATTTCGGAAGTTTTTCGTCTGTTGCACCGTTAGATGGCTCTTAGTGCTATGACATTAAAGTTTATTGTTAGGGCTCCATTACACTGTAAGCGTACCAAGGGTGCGAATTTGAGAGAATAAACATAAAATATAATGAGATACTCTTGCCTTATTGCATCTTTCTAAATATTCTATAATATGATATGAAAACGAGTGGTTGAAACTTGATAATATTGTTGGAGTCACTCAAGTTGGAGTTCAGTAATAAGTTATTAAAGATCACTAATAATATGCCATATTCCTATTTAATAAAAAGTGATATTAACTGGTTTGTACTGACAGAAGATCACTGGTAAATAGTATGATACTCTAACAGAAGCAAAAAGGAAAATGAGAAAAAAAATGAAAACAGTACTCGTCAAATGGAATCAATCTCAAGACCTTTCACTCACTTTATATCTTCCCTGATTTGTAAAATTGTAATACCTACTGTCGAAAAGACAGATTTTCATCAGAATATATTCACATAAAAACTAAGTTCAAGTTTAAGCTAAACTTAAGTTAATTACCTTCATACAAATAGTAAAGCAAATCCTCACACTGAAGAAATAACATTCCATTCTGGAATTTTCGAATATTTTTTGATCAATCCCTTGTAATACTTTGTATGTTTTTCCTTATCGACTTTTTATGCGAACGTAGTATGTACCTACTAACACATATTTGTATTATTTATGTTACTCGCTGTTATGGCTGCAGCATTTTACGGCTTCGATCAATCTTGTTAGGAGCGTGTCGTTAAAAAGTTTTTAAGTAGCACATAAGGGATAATGTCGTAAAAGAGAATGGCATTAACATCGTAATACGATACAACTTATAACAATTTGATGACGTTTTCCGTTTTTGATGTTTCCGTTTACATTCTGTAAATTTTCTTTTTAAAATTAAAGCCTAATAAAGCATAAGTATCTAGATGATACCAAAACGTGAACTTTATAATTATTGTGTTATTTTTTTGTTTACAATGTTAACAATATATTATTATCAGTAATTTTTATAAAATTTTTAGTTGTCAACTGAAAAGTTGTCGTATTAAATTTACATAAAATTGAGGTTTATCTCTTTACTGAAGGTAGGGAAGTGTACAAAAAAAAAGGGAGACTTTTTCTTGCTTTTCTTCGTAGCTGATTGATTCATTGTTATAAGAGATTTGAGGGAAACGATATCAATTAATTTTTTTTAAATATATCAAAATAATAGATATAGAAAAACAGAATTAAATACCACACATAAAAATCTATTGTAATTAAATAATATTTGTTACAAAAAATTGTATAAACTTAGGCAAAAGCAGATTATTAATCAAAAACTTCAAGAAACTTATACGTATATAACAGTTTAAATAGTTGAGTTGAGTCTCTATCACAGTTGTCTGAAAAGTTATGAACATAATAGGACACAAAATAATCTCATACGCGACTTAGTTCAACCGTTAGTAACGACAAACGTTCTTTCTAACAATTAGATTGAGTCCATTTATGGACTCAGCTCACCTGTCTCTAATTAATTACTGCGGAGCTGTCTGCTTCTATTTTGTCTCCTGATGTTTCGATCGATATACATGTTTTGTTATTTTAGATACCTTTATTCTTTGGAAAAGAATATCTTTGTCCTGCAATACATTATGTAGTAATATATTTACTACTAGCTTTTGTCAGCGGCTTCGCTCGCGTAGAAAGAGACAAAAGGTCTATTCTATGTCACTC
Organism: Cactoblastis cactorum; assembly: GCA_020352625.1. Classification (NCBI taxonomy): domain Eukaryota; kingdom Metazoa; phylum Arthropoda; class Insecta; order Lepidoptera; family Pyralidae; genus Cactoblastis; species Cactoblastis cactorum. The sequence continues at coordinate 35,367 of JADGIL010017543.1, forward strand.
TCTAGTCCTTCAACTATCTCTACATTAAAAAAAAATCATTCCGTTGACGGACAAACAAACATACATTCTTATTTATAATATTAATGTGGATTATTATTGACTGAACGACAAACTGTTTGTTTAGAGGATTATTGTGGAGAAGTACATATTCTAATTATGACTATACTTTTATGCAAACAAGTGTTGTGTGTGAGAATTTCGGACTTGTGCATAGTGTTGTAAGCATGTTATCATATCCAAAAATAATTATTACAAACAAAATTTGTCCTATAGACTATCTCGTTCTATCTCGCCTACCTTCGACTTAATAATATTAGTAACAGTAATTTAAAATTTATTTTTTTCCCTTTTCTTTTTTAATATTTATTTTAACTCACACAATTTAAAAGAGAATATATCTATCGTCTTAAATAATCCCACTTAATAAAAAAAAAACTTCATTCAGAGCACGATCAAAAAAGCTCCTAGTATTAGAACTTGTTGATACCCGTTTTAAGCTTCCCAGTATTTTTCAGCCCCCTTCAGACAGGTGCGTCTGACGATGATTTATGTCCTCTTCAAATGGAGAATTCAATGAGTTTTGCCTTGATACCGTGATATTTATTTCCTCTTGTGCTTATATATTACAGCCGAGATTTTTTTATATATTTTAGCGGGTTCAAAGATAATTTACAAAGACAAATTTGTTTCCGACACAAATTAGAATTTAGAGATTCTCCATTTTGTTTCTTAATATTATATTTATGTTCAAAAGGTATGTATAAATGTTATTTGTAAAATTAAGCGAAACTACGATTCATAGTTTTCAATTCCGGATATATTAATTCAAATAATATACATAATAAATATTTAACTAGAGTCAGTCCAGCAATTATAAACTTAAATCAAAGCAACTAGAACCCCTAGAACATTTTATTCGCGCTTGTAAAGCTTTTCATTAAAATAAAATACTAAAACATTTTATCATAAGACTTTTAATATTCAAATCGAGAAGGTCCTTTGGTCAAAAGGCTACGGCGCAAAAAGTCTTGTAATAACTGGGATCGCTGGCATAATTACTGCATTTCACTGCAGCTCTGTGATTTAGATTAAAACAGATAGAATTTGTAATTATACTTTTGTGCTGAGAAGATGAAAAGGAAACTTCAAAGTTTCACGTCATAATTTATAATATTGTGCCATAATTTTATCATTATTCTAACTACCAATTACTACATGATTTTTAATGGTTTATAAGAAATATAACTTAAAAGGAATACTAGTGAAAAGAAAGAAAATGTACTGATACATTTCAATTCAACCTGCTTCATAATAAATAGAAAATTGACCACTTGATTGTATTCTGCAAATATGATTTTGATTTTATTGATTTGCGAAAAATTAAAAAAAATTATTACATAATTATTTCTTAAGTTTACGCGAATATTACTAATTTAACGGATTATATCGCGATAAAATCCGTTAAATTTGTTTCATTTCAAAAATATTACAGCCCAGTAGAGTAGTGTTAAAAAAGATACAACATTTTATTGCCTAGCCTGTAAGTATTTTATAGATCAATTAATTTACCATCAGTATGCACGTGCACTTTGTGTCGTACATCAATTGTTTTGTATAGATATACATCGTTTTAGATTAATTTTATTTGCATACCGTGTCATTCTTTCGATAAGCAGTACTTTTAGATAATTTATTTCAACATTAATTCTTACGAATTCTGTAATGGCCTTCGTACTTATTAATTATTATATACATACGTTCATTTTATAAATCCCAATCATATCACAGTAGAATTCAAATAATTCGAATTGAGGTTTAACGTACACAAGTCTCTAATAAAAATAAGCCAAATACACTCCAAAATTGTCCTCTATTTAGTTTAATATTTTACAGTCGTCAGCGCTAATTAGACATTTTTGTAGCCGTAGCTTAAAACTTCAAGCGTGTGTTTTACTGTCACCATTAAAACTTTAAGCAACGTAATGCTGCACTTGGAAGTCCGTAGAAAACTCTTAAGTATCACATAAAAGATGAATAAAAGGCCGTTAATAATATTGTGTTTTAAATTACTTATAGCAACTGTTTAATTGAGTACTTATATTCGAACATTTCCGAGGTCGATGCGTTCTAAGTTTACAGTTGACAGAAATATTATATATGTCATAATTTAGTTAACTTTTAATATTATCAGATGTTAAAAAACGGGATATAGTCATATTAAAAAATTAACTGAAAATTCTTAATACCCGCAAAAAATAATTTCGTGCCTGTTTGATGAATATTTATTACCGAATTTGTAGCTCTTTAATATAACGCAATGACAAATTTATGTATGTACAATCCATACTATTATTGTAAATGCGAAAGTAACTCTGTCTGTCTGTTACTTAATCACGCCTAAACTACTGAACCAATTTGCATGAAATTTAAGACATAGGCTACTTTTTACCGCGGGAAAATGACGTATTTCCACGGAAAAATTCAGGTGAGCCCATCGCTTTTACGCCTAAACTACTGAACAGATCTAAATGAACTTCAGTTTTTTTTTCATACTACTATAAAAAAACCTAATGTCGCGGGTAAAAGCTAGTAAACTTATAAGAGCATGATCGTATACAGCACGATATAAAAGGAATTCTTTGTACGTATAAGCACCAGCAAAAATTTTTACGCTAATTCATTGCAAAATAACCACTATTACGGCACTATAAAGGTGTATATAAACTAATATGATTTGCTCTAGGGTGTACACTAAGTAGGGACGTGCAGTGATCTAAGAAGCTCGCGACAAATCCCTATCATGGGCTTACCTGCGATCCCGCCTATGTCTAGACTTCTCAGAGGTGCTCGGGATTTTGTATTATACGCATTGAACACGTATTGTGTCTATACTTGTGAGGTTTCCAAGGGATTTACTTTAAGCCGGATTGTGCGCAAAAATCAATATTTTAAAGATTTTTATTTTGTCTTTGTTGAATTTGGGAACTTTTGTCGGGTCTAAAGAATTTAAATAAATCATAATTAAATCATTAATTTTCAAGAATCTCTATAAATCAGAAAGGATTTTTACACATAATAGAGAGATAAATACGTATTGATTATCCTTTGTTGGTTTATCTCTCTATATAGTATAATACATAAATATCTCTTAATTAATTTATAATATGTCATCCCAGTCAATTCAGATAGCAAAGCAGTAATTGTTTTGTTTAATATTACATAAAATTATATCTAATAATAAATAGTAAATCCAATTCACATGTAGTTATCCTGCGTTCAATCGTACTAACTAAAGTAACATCGTAATTAAGGCGATGGCAACATCGCGTGTCGGATCAATTTGCGCTGTACAAACAGCGAGTAAAGGATCTCTGATGAGGAAAGCGCTTCAGCTGCTGACAAGACGTTAATTCGTTATCTAATTAAACGATGCCCGGCGTGGAGTTGCATTGACTGCGCTGCGCTTGACGCTTTGTAGGATTCCGCTTTAAGCGCTTATTCGATATAAACAGGTGTGGGAGTTAACGAACCGTCTGCATATTAGATTAAATTGAGTTTGGAGAAGAGTTTTTAGCAGTGTCAGTGTCTGTATATATTAATACACTGTCTTTTTTGTTTATAAAGCCGTTTGTATCTCATCTTAATTTACCTGTTAAATATTTTTAGGGTAAGGAACTATTGTAGTTTAATTAATCTTATTTCATTATATTTTAGTACATGTCGAATATCTTAAGCAGTTAAAAAAATACACCGATAGTAAATATAGCTTATTAGTTATAAGTCTCCTTTGATCACTCTTTAAAAGGAGGTAAAAGATGCAAACAGTGATGTAAGCAAAATAAATTTAACATTATCATACCTACCTTTATCCTAAATCAAACAATAAATACTTAGTTAATTTAAAAATAGCTTTTTCTCACTCCATTCCTTTAAGATTTAAATCAACACATTCGTTGTTTACTCGCCTCAAAACCACTGAATTATTTGTTCCAAAGTGAAATACAGTTTTTAAACTGCACGTAAAGTCTAGAATTTTCACTATACTTAATCCTTTGAAAACCGGTGCAACCCGGTTTTAAGTCTCGATAATGCATTGAGTTTGACGGCTGCAGGGAAAATGCACGAGGCAACTTAACAAGCGTATTTTCATTCTCCATTTACCTGAATTTAAAATGCTTCACGTTTATTAGGTGCTTGCATAGACTTATATCAAATAGACTCTTCAAGCTATAAAATAGGATGGTGACTTTTTCATTATTGGTCATAGTGCAAAACCTAACAAAAAGTTTAACGATAAAGTTTTGTGGAGCGGTTAATTTAGAATACTTTGATAATAGTGCGATTTGTTCCTGTCACTAAATCGCTCATATCCTAAGATGTTATAGTAGGTAGAAAAATTAAGGCAAGCTTAGATTCTATTCAGGTGATGTGACAAATTCTTGGGAGAGTCCTATGTTCAGCAGTGGATTTTCGGAGACTGTTATAATTATGATGATAAGACAAGCATGGTCTAGGTAATATCAGTCTGTGGACCAGCCGTATGCGTGAGTTTTAAAACACAACTTAACATGAATGCTCGTGCTTGTGTGTAATGAACGTATGTTTTTTTGAAATGTTCTGTTTGAATATTTTTTTTTACACTTTATGTGTGCATTTCATTAATTTAAAAAAATGAAAATCATTATTATATTCATAAAATAAATAGATATAAAGGGACAAATCACAAATATTAGCACTTAACGACACTATGTTTTATAATAGATACATACTTATATAGATAAACGGCATCTAGTACCTGGTTCTGAGCTGACTAGGATTCGAACCCAAGACCTCGAAGTTGAGAGGCAAGGACCTTACCAGTGCACTAACGAGGCCGACCTTAAATTAAACTTAATATATAAAGAACCTAATGCATTATTATTATGCCCGTGAAGTTTATTTTTCAGATGAATTATTTCTAGACCATACTAAATGCATTCAAAAAACATATTTAATAGTATATCATAACTATTATTGACTTAAAAAATGGATTGTTTTTGAAAACAATGAATAAAATGTATTGAAATAAATGTATCGGTATCGTATACAACCTTAAACTTAATAGAGACTTCCTCAAGTATACATAATTATTTGCAAGACTACGTAGAAGAATAATTCATAAACAAAGCGTTCACCGACAAAGTGAAGCAAGTTTGCAAACTGCAACTAGGATATTGAATTAAATGCAGTAGAGAGACTGCACAGTACGTGCGTGCGTCAGAGAAATAACTTATTTTGTTTTAATTACAAAGGTAACTTCACAGTTTACGCTTGTTTTATCTCTAGGTGCTATGTGCTTAAATAAAACTAGTGTAAACTATAAATTTATTACTATATAGTACTTACGATTATTACGATATACTTAATATAAAGCCAAGTCGCTTTCTGCTCTCTGGCCATATGTATGCTTAGATCTTTCAGACTAAACAACGGATTTATATGCGTTTTTTTAAATAGCCATTCACAAGGAAAGTTTTTAGTTCAATGCGAAGTCAGGTGGCTAGTTTACTTCTAGTCTCAGACTTCGAAACGACCACTCTGTTGCAAAATAACTGTACAGTTTTAGTTCCTATCATTTCTGCCATTAAAATTACGTAGTTATTAAGTCATCTTAGTGATTAAAAATTAAGTTTTTGCTTTGGCTTAAAAAATCCTCAGGTTTTTAACAGGCCTTAAAAGGGTTCAACTGCTGGGAAATGATCGTCTATTTTTATTTTCACAGTTTCATTTAACTAAGCAACAATTATTCAGTCTCTCAGACTGAAAAATACACTCGGAAATTGTATTGTATGACTATGTATTGTATGACTGAAAAAGTATATACCCTTCCTAGGCCAAAATTCACACCCTACATCTAAGACACATACGGAACCCTAGATCTAAATATATGTATATAGTCACATCGCAAATGTGCCAGCTTGTTTGTGTGTACGTCGCAGTTGGTAATTTCCCAGATGATTCGCACACCATTAGTAGCCATTCATGTTACCTAGACTTTCTGAAATAATTCCTCTGCACTTTAATTCAGAATAAGTACGTACACGGTATTTTATATCATACTGAAGTAATATAGTTCTTAGTTTTCTGTGTAGGATGAATATAAAAATATTTCCTTTTATATAAAAGAACGAGATAAACACGTTTTTTTTTGTAATAGAATCGATCAATTATATTGAGTTGTAATACTACATGTTGCTCTCAGAATTTTTCACATTATTTTTCATATTCTTCTTTGCCCCTGTACTTATATATATATATATATATATATATATATATATATATATATATATTTATATATATATATATATATATTTATGTGTGTTGGTGTGTGGTATTTTTTTTAAA
>JADGIL010017546.1:0-14683 GCA_020352625.1 Cactoblastis cactorum
GATTCACATATCGGCTATTTTTTATGCCGGTGTTCCCGCGGGATTGATTACTAATTGTATTTTATAGTGTTTCAACGCGGACGATGTCGCTGTAGTCATCTAGTTTTATATATTTTTACACATTTTCAACATATCTTCATCAAGTTACTACATTACATTACATATGTTAAATCTCAAAACAATTGATATTCTGTAAAGTGTACCAAATTTATTATGATCGAATAGTGATTTATTGATTAGATTATTGAAATAGAATGATTAGAATAGTGAAAGATTGCTTCACCCGCTCAATTATTTATCAGTGAGTAAGTATAATAGGTCAAGAAATTGTTAATTAAATACTTTTCCCGTATAGATATCGCGTAAATTGATAATTCGTATAGTAACAAGCTTCCCTTGTTTTGACAGACAATAGGTTAAAAAATAAGCATCTGTTATCTGAAACACAATTGTGGATAAGCAATTAATTTAACAAAATAACCTATTTTTAACATGATTAATTGACCGGCAACAAGCGGACGTCATTCTATACTTTCGCAGATACATTTAATACGGGTTATTATTATTTTTTATTTGGTTAAGAAACGTTATTTTTTAGCGCCGCGGTATCTTAAAAACCAAAACCCAGGGGTTTCACAATTGGAGAAGGTCTCATTTTTAGCGCTAATTTCAACACGTTACGTTACCGCTTAGAACCAGAGATATTAANNAATAGTATTTACGCGCGGATGACGTCGCGGGCATAAGTTTGTACCTATAATATAATTAATTCATTGACTAGAGACAACACCAATTTAATTAATAACAATTATATCCTATATCTATGAAAATTGAAATGTTCCATACCTACTAATAAGTTTATTTAAAGAGGCTCATTGTTGTCACTTCTTTTATTTCACAAGCTTGTATTTAGTTAGCAAAAGTTTGTGCCTTGTTTATGTCGTTTAATCTAATCTTGCAAGTGAGATTTATTTACCAGTTTCCAATTATTTTTAGATTCCAAAGTAAATTCAAGGCTTGTTTACGAATTCACATACGAGATACACATATAGATAAACATTCAACAATTCATTCAACAAGATGAATGATTTATGATTTATTTAGATCCGACCGGGGAATCGAACCCGTGAGTATCGGTTGAGCGCGTTAACCATTACTCCACGGAGGTTATTTTATATCAAAGATATTTTGAAATAACTAGTTAGATAAAGTGAAGTTGTGACTGGTTATTAATATCCTGTTTGTTTACATCACGTCAGTTTTGTGATAACGAGAATGAGCTTCGTCAAGTTCTATTTTCTTCGAGAAAATACTGAACGTTGATTTGTTTCATATATGTACCAATTAACAAGGCAAAAATGAGTATATTAATAGTAGATTATATTTATTTAATTACTAGGTTTTGCCAGCGATTTCGCCCGAGAAATTTGACTCTTGGAATTACGTGAGTACCCCTTACGGTGTAGACACCAACGGGGTTAGTTTACTATGTTTGCAAAACTAAGTAAATAACCGATGTAGCAAAGGACTTTTTGAAAGAACCGAGAAACAAAAATAGGAGCAGGTTTCTAGTCTATCTTATGGTAAAAATAATTTGAGATAGATCCTTTCATATTTATATTTCATATTATAGAGCTAAGATTTTGTTTGTTTGCTTGCACGCTTCTCTCTACCTTCGCCAATGTGCAACGGGTATAATAAGGAACTTCTATCACGTTATATGATTTATTAAAAAACTATCCACTACTAGATATAACTAATGTCTTATTGTCCTATTACGTTGTTAAGTATTGCGTAGGTTCTTTAAGTACTTAGATGTTAAAAGATAATTATGTTTATATACAAGTCTATTAGTAGATGCAGTTATAAATGAGGTTGTTGAGCCGGTAATAACTGGTTTCGATTTAGAGCAGTCCAGACTTTATCTAAAAATTACTATTTATATATGTAGTGAAAATACTAGAATTATCTGGAATGTAGAATGTCCATAATTAATTTTTTGATAAATTTACGTTTGAATAAATAAGTACTTACTGGAACAGAAATTTTCGTTGTATCCACATTGACTAGAGCTTTGCCACAGCTTCCCGAAATTTCTAGCAATTTCTTTCGTCTTTGACAATATAACGAAACCAGATATTGGATAAATTCCTCAAAGGCCGGCAACGCTTCTGTGACCCAGGGTGTTGTAGGTGCCTAATGGGCGGCGGTGATAACCTAAAATCACGTGCATGAACAGACGTACATTTTTTGATATTATGATTCCGAGGGACGATAAAAATTATTAATATTTATATATTATATTAATAATCATAAGGCAGAAGCTAAATAAGTAGGTAGAGATTAGAATTTCTAAGTAGATAGGTAGGTATTGCAAGCACGTGGTTTTCATCAATGAATAAAAACAACCATTTTATTACCGTAATAATAGAATCCTTAAGTACGTGATGGTGTTTGACCTTTGGTATCCGCATCAAGAACTTGTGTTATAGTAACGAGACAAACTATTTTTTGCTACTAGTACTTAATGCTGTGGGCAACAGTACTGGCGCCGAACTTGAGGTTATCAGAGGCGCGTGCGCGACGCCAGTGTTTCGCGGACATAAATAACGAACGCAGACATCACTCTGGTTTATTGCTCATAAAATTCCCGAACTATACACACTGTTTCAGTTACTGTTTCAAAATGGTCAAGAGTGTTTATCGTGGCGAAAGTTGTGGCTATTGCAGCGCTTGTGTACGCTTACGATTATGCGCTGCCAGAGGAAGGACCCCTGAAGATTTAGAGTGTGCATATAAACATATCTTGGAGTCATACGGGGAGGGCATTCCAGAGACCCCAACGAAAGTCCTCGATTCGCCGAAATCGGTATGTGCTTCATGCCGTTGGACGTCCGATGCTCAGTTTCCGGAAACGCCGACCTCAGTCAGCGATTTAAGCCTGGAGTGGAGTTCCCGGTCTTCGGAACGTTACCGAAGAAGACGCAAGAGATAAACACTTTTTTCAAAGCATTCAGGAATCCAGGACTAGTTACTCGATCGTCATATCGAATTAGTGGAGAAGATGAGTTTGGAATGTCAACCGTGCCTGCAATAAGACGTGTAGGAATGAGAATGTACAGCAGTGATATTAGTATAAAGTAGACAATGTTGTAATTATAACTATTACGAGTAATAAATATATTTAAACTTTAACCAACTCTCTTTGATTTAAACCATTCTACATATTAAAGTTAACATATTTTTTTTACCTTACTTAAATGAAAAATTCGATATGAATGATAAAATACTTTCATAGAAATTCGCAATAGGAAAAAACGAGGCAAAATATGACCGCTACATGCGTAATTAAAATATGACTGACCTCGTAAGACCTCGTATGATTAAGAATAAGTGTAAGTTTTGCGGAAAATACCTACTTACTTATCTCTGGCTCAATATTACAGAATATAAAATAGGCACTTATGGTTTGGAATCGTATATTATTTCCTATTTATATCTACCTCTATGATTATTTCATACGGTAGATGAGCGCTAACTGAACTCAAGACTTACGAATAACAGCATAAGCTAATGATAGTTTGCTTGTGGATGAAACAGATTATAGATCATATCGTGAAAACTGCCTCCGTAATCCATTTGTCAAGGAACTGGGTTCGAGTCCCATTGGCCAATATCATTGTGAAAAGTTCATTCTAGTCTGTACTTGACTCACTTGATTATCTGAAAGATGAACTAAGTTTCGGAAGGTACCTACGTTAATCTGTGGATCACATGCACTGTATCTTACTTCTATATAGGCCATATATGAAGTATATCATAAGGTAAGTTATGGACTGACCTCTGAACTAAACAAAGGGTTAACCCTTTGGGTTGTAGGGGTTAGGCAGCAGTTGCTCTGTGGAAAAATCATATAGTACCTATAGCGGACTCCCGGCTCTGAAGCGTCATCGCTGAGGATGAATTGTGTATACGCTCGGAAAATGATGGTTATCTGTGTCACGAAGTGCTATGGTGGCGTAAATACATAATATCGGGCATTGCGAAAACGCTCAATCTCTAATGAATGGTAATTGGCAACAACGACCTTTGTGTGTCATGTTATCGGTCGGACGTTGATCTCAATCGCCTCAAACCCCTTCAACTCTATATTTATATCATTCATTTTTGAAAAATTAAGTATTCTACATACTAATTATATTAATCGAACATAACAATATTAAGTACTAGCGACTAATAATACCCGCAACTTCGCGCGATGGACGAAAATGAATGAAATGGAATGAATGAAAAGAAATGGATCTTACTAAGTACATATATCTTATCAGCCTCGGTTACAATAAATTATATCTCTCGGGAACCGTATATTTTTCCTGGATAAAAAGTAGGTTATTTTAATCTAGGTCATAGTCCATCGCTGTGCTAAATTTCACCTAGATCTGTTCGGTAGTTTTATGTGACGCGCGTACAAACATACAGACAGACAGACAAAAATTCTAAAAATAATCGTTTTGTAAACTCCGTGGTGTAACGGTTAACGTATCTGACCGCAACTCAGGGTCCCGGGTTCGATCACCGGTCAGGTCATGAAGGAAAATGATATGCCCTTTTTCTGATTGGCCTTGGTCTTGGACGTTTATTTATATACGTATTTATTATGAAATATGGATATAGTGTTGTTTAATTAGTATCCCATAACACAAGTCTCGAATATACCTACTTTAGGGCTAACTCAATATGTGGGAATTGTCCCTTTATATATTTTTTTATTTATAGGACCTATAAAGAGCCCCTAGATATATTTTTCTTAAATATCTTTCCATGTCCAGACATAGCTCAGTTACAATTTTATTGTATGTATAGATTTTGAACTATTATAAGCCTGCGTCTTCGTGCACGTAATTTTTCAACAGAACCCTTAATATTTTTGCTATAAATTGATTTTCCCTTGAGAGTTTACAAGAAGATTACCACATAGGCTACTTCTGTGTTAATCTAAAATTAAACTCTCCATGAGCTGTACAGCTCACACGCGATCATAAATCAACAAACACGTTCCAGCTAGTTCACTAGGGTATCACAGTATGGTTAATTCTGTACATTTGTTCTGGTTGCGTATTTGAAGAAACTGTTTATTTTTGAATTATTTCTAGTACTAGTTTTACAATATTAAATAATTTGATTAATAATAAGGAACAGTACTTTATTTAATGTAAAAGTTATCGAATTGCTTATTCCAGTATAATACCTACAATAAATATTTATTTTTGCGAAAAACATCGAGTAAAAAATATGTTGTGGTGTAGCACCTGTGCAAAAAATATGAAATCACTCCAAAAGTGAAATATAACCATACAAACATGTTATTTTATTTCGCATTTTTTGATCACCCGAATTTCGTTAAACTATGTTACAACTTGCCGCTGACGATCGCCGTTGTTCTCCGTCGATCGTTGGCGACAGTTTCGCCAACAGGAATTTCCATATTTTGCGCGTATTTTGTATAGGCAAGCCGTTCATCGCCGTCGATCAGTGTGGCCCGACGCTTATAAGAATTAGTAATTTCCAAGTGCCAGTACCTAACGGGCATTAAGACTAATAAATAAAGACAATAAATTAAGGTCAATATCTTTATTCTATCTCCATTATTATTATATTTCATCATACATACACATTGTGCTAAACGGTATAACTTTATAGCTAGGAGTATTGGTAAACATAGATTACTAATAAAAATTACCTACACGTGGTAAAATTATTTTTTAGGAATAAGTAAGTACCTACCTAGGTAGTAAATAAGCTGGCATACAAGTGAAGTCGGCTGCATGCCAAAACACCTTAGTTCTTATCTACAGTTGTAGAATATATGTATTTCCCCAATTTAATTAATGTATACCATAAGATTGATTAATCTGTAGCTGGTAGAATGGCATGAAAAAATAAGCAAAGAGCGCAAATGTTTTGTTATAGAAATAACAATGCCTAATTAAGATTGTCCGAGTACCTACTACAAAAAAGGGAAACTTATTTATTATTTATTTATTTTTGTACACAAATATATAATTCTTTTCATTAAAAATAGTACAAAGGTGTTACTTATTTCAAAAGAAATCTCTACCAGTAGACTCGAGAGAGAAGTGATGTTAATGGTAGTGACGTGCACATGGTAGTGACGTAGTGGTATGAGCCTACATGCTTTTTTAGCCTGCAGCATGAATGGGCCGGCACGTCCGGGGCAGTACCACACTCCCACAGAAGACCGACGCTTAAATGGCGGCTATCATCCGCCATGCTCGTGAGTGGAAAAGCCTGACTTCACTGAGCCACACGACAAATTCATTTCTGCTATATCCAAATCAACATTTACATGAAAGGGATGGTAAAGTTGTAAATCATCAGCATAAAATTTATTTTGTAGGTGTAGAAAATTATTTCTTACCTAAAAAGATTTTTTTATCTAAATGAGTTGGTTTGCTGCTGACTTTACATAAAGTATCTACTTATAATTAATCTTCACGTCTGTCATCTCTTGTAATACAAATGATCCTCATATTCCTATAACGATCTGAAATATCGATATGTTTAAGTAATTTTAATAGTATTTACAGTAGATAATTATTATATATACATTATATTACAAATATTATTAAAATATATTAGCAATTAATTAATTTCAACAGCAGTCAAAGTTTTACGTGATAAGTACTAAGTGAAAAAGTAATATTGTTAGTCTAATTTCCGCGTTTATTAAGGAGAAAGCACCTCCATTGAAATGGCAAAAATAAATTGTGAATTTTTTCATACAGCCAGTAAACATAGTATATAGTTATATAAAATATTTCAGATACTTATTAAAGAAAAACATATCGCACCTACGGTGCAATAACGTCACATAGTGCATCTCACCTAATTTTTACCAGTGCCTTTCGGATTCGCGCCAAAACCGTACGACACTAGTGCCCTCACAAGGAAACTATGCGTACTACGTAAGTGATAATAACGCACCAAGTAAAGAGGTGGATTAGAAGTATTTTCTCATACTCAGTTCAGTTTTGATAAAAATTGCATAAGTGACGTTATTGCACCGTAGGTGCGATATGTATTTTGTCCTTAAAGACTAGCCTATCAAAAGCCAAAATAATAGTTGTTACAATTTTCGTCATTCAAAAACGACTGATTTAAATTTGATACAGTTTCTTCACGTTCACGTTTAATGAAAATCCAGATATATATTTGTCTCATAACCTTTTAAGTATGATTGCTTAAAAAATGACTCAATAGTTTAAAAGTTAAGACTTTGCCTGTCAGTAGTTTATTCTTGTGTGACATGAAACGTGCTACATACATAAAAATTCACTTTTACTACCATTTTCCTTTTTCAAGTCCTTTCAAATCACATTCAAAGTATTTAACTTTCAGTCTCTCTAATCACGATTTTTTTGCTGTGAGATTTTTTATAAATTTGATTCTCAAAGACATTTTGACATACCTAATTATAAATGACATAACAAATTATTTATGGCTAGCTGACCCTACAGACAGACGTAATCCTAAATAACGGTTATGTCAAATTATTTTTTTTTTAATTTTCTTAACATTTCTAATTTTCCGATATTTTTTTATTTCATCAAAACAAGCTTAGATAGCATATTACAGGTAGGAAAATCAAAAAAAGGAAAAGGAAAAAAAAGAGAAATGATAGTGAGAATCGGTTAAACTGAAGAGGACATAAGTAGATGACAACTAAGTAGTTGAATTAGATCAAATTAGATACTTTTATTAAATTTCAAAAACTAAATGTATGGGGATATGTTTACGTATGATAAACAAAATTGTAACATCATCATTTTAAATATCAAATAGCGTTCTTAATATAGCGTTTACAATGGTAAATATTTAAGAATGTGAAACGATACGATTTCGTTGAAATTTGGTATAGACGTGCTTGCCCAAAAAATCGATCTGGCTAGGTCACGAGGCTGGGAAAACTCGTTATTTCCATATAGGCTAGGTTAGGCCGATTCTCAACCCAACTATACATATACAGTTTTCTTTTTTTTTGTGTTTGGTAAACAAAATACTATTTTTTAGTAATTTATCATTTTTAAATATAAGAATATTACATTAAAAGTGTACTCGTTATTTTATATCATACAGATTCTGATGTCATAAAAATACCTCGAAAATAAATGGAGCTCGGTCGCCCATTTTATCATTTAACCAAGTCATCATCGCGACGACAGAAGACGATTCGACGATCTCGTTGGCGTTGTAGCAAAGTTTTTATCGCTGTATCAAGAGGTTCATTTTTTTCATTGTTCAGGTTCCAGGTTCATTTTTCTTTAGATCATGATGGAAAATTAACTTTTTGTGATGGGTCTTCGATACATATGTATATGGATCTATTATAAATATAGTATTGGCTAGTTAGTATAATACAAGTTTTGAATTTTTAATAATTTTTTTTTTGTTAATTAATTTGGGTGTATTTCAAAGAATTTGTTAAAAACAAAAAATCTGCGAGTCGAACTCGCTCTCGAAGTTTGAAATTGCTACAACAGAAATACACTACATCATCTGTGAAAATTTCAAACGGTAACGAGATACAGCCTGGTGACTGACAGACGGACGGACAACGAAGTCTCAGTGATAATGACAACGAACTCTTTTTACTCTTATCCTACAATTCACATACGGGTATCCCACAGTTCACAGGTCCATTTGCGTGTACCCCTATAAAGATTCGTGTTCGAGACAAGGTAGGCAAGTGACGCAGTGTTCAGTACAAAGTATTTGAATAACTAATTAACAATTACAATATGTATTTTCAATTACAAATTACAATTACAAGAAAAAGTTATTGTAGTTTTAAATTATCAATTACAATAACAAAATGTAATTAGTAATTTAATTAATATTAATTACAAATTATAAACTTTTTGAATACAACAAATAATTTTATAAAATTGAAATAGATTCGGAACATAAAAAATTATGGTAACAGAAAGTATTTGTTAATTAAATTACTAATATAATCTAATTAATAATTTTAGCTTCATTACAAATGTAAAACATAATTTGTCAGCTAGGAAATTAGTTGCAAGTGACATTTCATACAAAGTAGGTTTACCTACCACAAAATGGTAACAAAGTATGAATGTACGCGGAAAAAGCACAGCGATTTGACAAAGTGGGATTTAGAGAGGACGTCCGCGCACAACTGTGTTCCTTTACTGCGCAGCCTTCCGGACTTCAGAGCCGCCATCTTATTTTGCGCGTACTGTAAGGACCAACATACACGGCGCGGTGCGGCGCCGCAACGCAAGCTATTTCGCTGAACCACCCCACGGGTAGTGCGGCGTCGTAAGGCGCTGTCGCTGCGGCGACACAAATACTATCGGTCCGTCTACATACGACAGTTTATATGACAAACAATGGATCGAGAAATTAGGCAAGTATGGTGTTGCGCAGGTGTCACGTTGCTTGCACACGTCCCCGGCTCGTCTCGATTCCGGTGAGCGTACGGCACCGTGTTGCTACAATACATTTTTGTATGTAGAATACCGCAACGGTAACGCAGCGGTGTGGTTCGGTCCTGAAACGACAGTCATTAACACGGCCAACGCTGCAAGTGAGATTGGAATTCTGTCAAAGAAAAGAGCAGTTCAGAAGACGTGTGTGAGGTTGTCGGGGCTGGCGGGGTGCGGCAGGGCGGGGAGGGCGGGGAGGGCGCGGCAGCCGCGCGGCTCGCGCGCGCCCAGCATGCCCAGCAGCAGGTACGACACCAGCGCGCCCGACACCAGCCCGCCGTTGTACGATATCGTCATCATGTTGCCTGCGACGGTGAAAAAAATATACATTTCCGTCATCTTGCTAACACTAAAATTATAAGAAAAAGAACAGACTTCTGCCAACTTTACTTATCCAAGGGAATTTTTTAGGAATAAATCTTCTCACCTATGTATATGCTACAGCCAAATTTAAGAAAGATAAACGGCAATCAATTTTCATATATGGATCAATTATGGATTTTTGAATTAAAATTTTATAACTATCAAATGACAAACATATTAAGTTCAGTTAATGAATACAGCACCTTACTTTCTTATGTAATATAGTAAGCAAATAAAAAATAAAACAGTATTCAAAATTTTGCTGACAGCAACGGGCTTACATAATTTTTTTGACGATCACAGATTTGAGTTTAGGATAAAAATTCTTTTTATTTTTCATGAATGGTACGTAACTTGCTCCGAATACATGATTTTTTTATTTTTAAGCGTAAATATAAAATACCTGCGATGTCACGATATTCCCGTCCAACACGCGTTGGCGCCATAATCATGGGAGCTGAACCAAACAGACCATTTGTAAATCCTAGAATGATGGAGAACACGATGGGATATATCTGAAATGGAATAATAATATACATTGTAGGATATTAATATCTCGTCAAATATGGAGGGCTTCGTTCGCGTAGTAGTCCTTACCTCTCAACCAAGAGGAAAATGGTCTTGCAAAACCGTGATAGAAAATGTTCTTTTTCTGACTGGCCTAGCTGGGATGTTTATCTAATTCAATCTGTGTGAATTATGTATTTATTTTTATAAATATACTAGCTTACCCGCGACGTCATCCGCTAACTACTATAGTCAAAAACACGGGTTCTAAGCGGCATATCAAGATGAAACCTACGCTATATTATTAAGTTAGACTTTTTAACAAGCTTTGAAAACGGCGTCAAATGTCCATTCAGTAGATAATTTTTGCGTTATGTGTGCCCAAACATACAGACAGACAGACAGACAGACAGACAGACAAAAATTGAAAAGACAACCTTTTTGACTTCTATAGGATCCTCCCCTAAATATAAAATATATAAATATAGATTTTTTAAAGATAAAAAGACCCTCAATTATTTCCCTGATATCTTTCATGTATAGACATAGCCCGCGACTTCGCTCGCGTCAAATTCAGTGGGGATAGAAAGAGACAAAGAGACATACATCGGGCACGATGTGTGGCTGGTGGCGCGGCGCACAGCAGAGCAGCACCAGCGGTACGAGCAGCAGCCGCACGCCGCTCGCCATCAACAGCTGACTGCGGCTCCAATCGTACGGCCACGCCGCTAGCATCTGACATTACATCGATAAAATAGAATTTGACGTCCTCCTTGGTGCAGGCTTTGCCTCTCAAGAGGTCTAGGGTTCAAATCCCGGTCAGGTCATGATGGAAAATGTTATTCTTTTTGATTGGTCTCGGCCTTCGATGTTTATGTAATATATATGTATTTATTATAAAATATAGTGTATATATAGTGTCAAGTTAGTATGACCATAACTCGGTAAAGAGTTAAAATATTTTATATAACATTGAAAATAAATAAATATATAGCGACAAATTACACGGATTGAGGTAGCTTCAAAAGCCCTGTAACACAAGCTTTTGTTGCACAAGCACAGGACTTCAGTAAACTATGTAAACATTGATAATAATAAGTTTAATTTTAATTTCAGGGCACAATTTGTTTCGACACCGCCATCTAGTATCAAGAAAAAGAACTAGTGCTGAAAACAAACTCACTTTGCCAATGAAGTCGAAGAAATTAAAGGCGGTCATGAGGACGATGGGCATCCAGTCCTGGAAGTGACAGGACTGCACTTCGGACGTAATGCCGGGGTAAAGGCTAAGTGTGGTGAAGTATACTAGGCCGATTGACACCATATACGGATAGATGGCGCGCGCCACTGTCCACCGCGCTAGCAAGTCGCCTGGAAAACACCAAGCAACACAATTGATTTTAACCCTAGGACTGATGATCTTAAGATGATTCTAAAAGTAACTTCGAATGTAGTTCAAAATAAGGAACTAGATTATATCATTGAAATCACGCGAGAAGTCTTTGCACGGCTATACTCACGTTAATTTTTAGTCGGTAACGCCGATGACCGTTTCGACCTATTCAGAAGGCCATCTTCAGGGCGAGTACTAGGAACGTCGCGGCGCGGCTGTTCCTAAAAATTAACGTGAGTATAGCCGTGCAAAGACACTAATTAAGGAACTAGATGTTTCTTATTAGTATCAAATACGATAAACGATATCTAAATAATACAATACCAATCTGTAAGTTTATGCATGCTGATAGCTTGAGTTTGTATCTCCATATGTATGTATATCTATCTTGTAATAAAGTCAATCAGTACAAGTCTTATCACGATATTTTTAAAATCCTTTTAAAATTACTATAATTAGAAGTCTTAAAATTTTCTATACATGTTGTCTCTATACATGATCTATAAACCTAAGTAGTTAGATTATTTTCTCATGTTAGGCGGTGCAACCTAAACAATTAAATTAATATGCCGTGGCGTGTCGTGCCGTATCACAACTCAATCAGAATATTTACAGGCTGTGTCGCTACGCAACGCAACGACATGGCCTACATCTCTAAAGATAGTTAATGTATGAAATAGATTAATTTTTGGCGCGTCACGATACGTAGGCAAGTGTCCGTCTTAAAATACTCACTCTTTATTGCCCGCCATAAAGAGGTGTTTCTCTCCCCGGGCTCAACTACAACATCGTCCACTTTGTATGAGGGACGCGGGGTGCGGGGTGTGCGGGGCGCTGGGGAGTCCTCTGCGGGCGCGGCGCTGGGCGGCGATGCGGCCGGCGCGGGCGCAGGCGCTCCGGTCGTAGGAGAGTACACCGGGTTGGCGAAGCTGAAAGCTGACGGTTCGGTCTCCACTGAAAAAAAAACATATTTTATGTTGTGAGAAATAATAACACGCCCTCTGGTATCAACGTTTATTACCAAGAAAAAACCGCAGCAGATGCAACTGCCCACTAATTTTATATAAATGGAAGAGGGTAACCATACGTCACATGTTGACAGATTACTTTTTTAATTTTTGTATTCTCTTTGTAAACTTTGTTTAAATTGTTATGCGCACGGAATAAACTATTTTTCTTTTAAAATAATTAAACAGATCATAATCTTAACAGATTATTTATATCAATGCGAAAAGTTAACTAAATATTCAATTTTTAAGACAAAATATAAGACAGCCTTATTCATTAAAATTTAAAAGCGACTAAACGGTATACGCAATATAATACGTTTAATATCAATGTATTGTGACCACCAGTAAACTACTTTTAATCTACTACATTCATCCAATTGTTCACAAATTCATTCATATAAGTTCACATTCCTACATATAAATGCAAATACATCACATTATTATCAAATCTTAAATTACTACATTAATACGTATCATACATAAAAAAAGATTACATTAAAATGAAATTAAATGGATAAAAATATCAAAACTGCCTCTCCACTATGCAGTACGGGACATGTCTGTCACAGCAGTGCCGAAGATAGGGACAGTAGAGTTTTTCGCATGTCTTTCGGCAATCATTTTCAGAACAGACATATTTGATCATTCAGTACATATGTAGTATAAAATAAAGTCGCTTTCCGTCGTCTATCTCTTTTATGTATTCTTAGATCTTCAAAACTACGCAACGTATTTTGATGCGATTTTTTAAAAAGATAGGGTTACAAGGAAGGTTTTTAAATGCGTGCGATGCCAGGGCAGGTCGCTCGCTAGTTGAATAAAAAAAAAATACTTGCCGTTACGTAAGTTAAATATTATCTTCAGAGTACTTACAACCAAAAATAGCCTCTAACAATAAAAATGAAAGGTGCAAATTACCTTGACCATTGGACGGTTGTGGACTTTGTAATTTCAATACGCCGTAATTGCTCTCACCTGTTTCACTCTCCATCTGGAATTATTTTATATGATTTATCTATAAAAATATAGAATTTATCTCACATATACATACTATAACTGGCTATATCTGTACATAGTCTATAGGTATTAAACAGAAAATAATATATAATATTTCTTAAATATATAATTATCTTTTTTGGTCAATATTTGCTCATTTTGCTATTTGAAATTGTTTTTATTGCAAATGTTGCTATATTCGCTATTTGACATTTAAGATGATGTCGTCACAATTTTGTTTGTCATACGTCATATCCCATAGATACACATAGCTTTTTTAACATTTAATAAAAGCATATAAAATAAATGTTTAATATTCCAGTAATCTACGTGACATCATGATGGGAATCATGACGAAAAGTTAAGACAAAGTGGTCATTTAAAAAACTGTTATCAGTTTACTATTTCAAAACTGTTTTATCGCTGCTGAAATTTTTTTTACATTGATGTTATGATGTAAATTGTCATTTAAAAAATATAAAAAAATACATGCATATTCCCTATTTGCTTATAAGGTTACATTTAAATGTAAATACATATAAATGTATTACTACATTTATACATAGGGTTCCGTACTGAGAGGGTAAAACGAAACCCTATCACTAAGACTTCGCTGTTTGTTTGTCATCAGGTACTCATGAACCGTAAGAGTTCAAATTTTAACAGACGATGTACATATTTCTGTTGCCACTTCCAACAAAAAATACTAAAACCAGAATAAAATACAAATTTAAGGGAGCTTTTGTAGTGGTGTGGAGCCAGCTACAGGCTTCTTTTTAGTCTGTAGCACGAATGGGCCGGCTCGTCCGGAGAAGTACCACACTCCCACAAAAGACCGACGCGACGCCTGAGTGGCGGTTATCAGCCGTCATGCTCCGTCCGGT
>JADGIL010017547.1:5815-16779 GCA_020352625.1 Cactoblastis cactorum
TACAGTCACACGCATACATCTAGTCGCATGCACCCAAACACCGTGCCGAAGTCTGCCGAACTGAACCGACGATACACGGCTTTATCACTTTAGTCAAATAAGTAGGTATGAAATGGGAACCTACTCCGTTCAATGTGTTCAATCAATCCCCCTGTTCCAAATTCTACTTCATACAAAATATAACTTTATTTTGGGGTCATATTAC
This sequence comes from Cactoblastis cactorum, assembly GCA_020352625.1. Taxonomy (NCBI): domain Eukaryota; kingdom Metazoa; phylum Arthropoda; class Insecta; order Lepidoptera; family Pyralidae; genus Cactoblastis; species Cactoblastis cactorum. The sequence continues at coordinate 6,021 of JADGIL010017547.1, forward strand.
CTACTTATTATAAAGTAGGTATGTATAATGGACTAAACTAACCAACTTCAAAGCTTTAGTACATAGTCATTGATACACATTATTACAAGTTCTTATACAAATACACGCACATGATGTACATTGTACATCAAATAGAACTGAAAGTCAATTTAGAGGTACAATTCACTTCTAATTATAGATCTGATTGAATTTGCTAACTAATTGATATAGTTACTTAGGTTTGATTATATGTCAATTATGGCAATTGAATTGCTTAGTAGTACCTAAGTACTTACGTAATATAAAGTTTAACAGAATTTACTTTAAATGTTTCTGAAAATTAAAAGGAAAATAATCTTCATCCCATTAAATTACTAGATTATGCCCGCGAATTGTTAAGGAGGTCAGAACACTAGAGTACAGACTTTATGTTCTTAAATAAATCAAAATTAGAAGAGTTGTGTTGTCAAAAAAAGGTCGTCTTAGTCAGATAAAACAAACAGATTTCAATGTTAAAATATAAAATATAGTACGTAAAAGTACGTATAAACGATCTTTGTGCACTAATAAACATAATAACTATAAATAAAAACCGGTGATAACAGATTAACAGTTCCACTCGTCAAATCTTCCACTTGCATGTAGGTAAGTAACTCTAATACGAATTACGTTTCCAACATCTAGGGTTCCAAACGACGTAACATGATAATATTATTTTCTATGTCAGGTCTTAAATTAGTCATTTAGATGCATATACAACTATGAAACCAACATCGATTTTCATCGAGTGACAAAGCAAACAGACAGACAACAGCGAAAGCGATAAAAAAAAAATATTTTACTTTGTAAAAAGAGACCATAGACCTGTATTTGACATAAATTATAACTTAGAGACCACAGCGAGTTCCTGAGAAAAAGATCTAGATAGAAGATCAACAAAGTGAACTTTTTTTTGGGTTGAAGGAAGGGTTGCGTGCTTTCCTTTTAAGGAACCCTAAAATAATAATTTAAGGATGAAACTTATCGTGATATATTCAAAGGACCAGATGTTTGTATCACGTCCCTCAGTCTGACCCTTAACTTTGTTCTGCAAAAGTTTAGACCAACAAGCGTCATCTGTCTTTTATCAACATTTTACTTGATTCTTTTTTTTTTATAAGCTTTCTTGTAAGTTTTACCTAACTGGGCAGGTAAAACTTACAAGAAAGTGACGTAAGCAAAGCCGGTGGTAAAATCTAGTAAAACATAATCTATTCGACCCATGTGCACTCCACATAAAGCATAAGTACCTAGGTTAATAAAATAGAACAATATTCATCTAGATTCATCAAAATTTGTTTGGAGTAACAATATTTTTTTATATGGATTTGTATGCATATGGATTTACTGTTCAGATTTTTTTTTTAATTCTGGGTTATTTTCCATCGAAATATTATACACAATCCAATATTCTTTTCAGGGACACAAATTTTTCTGCCAGTTTTGAGCTTTAAACATGAACGAGAAAACAAACTTTTTATGAAAAGCCCGTGATATTTTCATCAGGTTCCCTTCCCTTTCACCGCTACATTAAACTCTTAGTTAAGTTTTTAATTAAAAATTCTATTCCACTGAATATTGAATGAAATATCAGAGTTTTGGGTTTATAAATTTTATTATAATTATATTAATTTTCAAATTTTTTTTTGATACATTATTTTGGTCATTATGGCGTTTTTGATTCATTTAATTAAAAACGCAATAATCAATATTACAACTTTAACGTAGTAACATACAGACGTCTTCAACCCTTACGGGGTAGATTAAACCGATAGTCGTTAGTCTCGAAGTGTTATGCAATGAGTGGTATCTTAAAAATTGCCTTATTGGTGGAATAGAAATTCAATTATATAGGGGCTGTTGTTATCTAGCCCGTCTTTAAGAACAATCATGTTTCCCTTGATTGACATTTACAATCTGCTCGGAAAGGAACTCTGTCAGCTGGACGCTCTAGGAATGAAGCAACTCAACATTTGTTACCTCAATATCAAAGTAACTAGTAGTAACTCGAGTGGAAATACTACCATTATCATTAAAATATACTTAACCAAATGAAGGACGCGAAAGGGTGTAAATAAAATATGAAGTAGGTACTGACAGCGCATTAAATTGTGTTTTATGTTCCTCAGAAAACTCTTGTGACTATAAATAACAATTTATTGGAGAATTGCGTAGCTATCGAAAATTCCAAGATAAAATGTTTTATATTTTTCGAACAATGCCTGGCTTATTCTGATTTGGGGAAGACTGTGGAATGATTGATTGATGTAGGTTTTCTCGAATGACTACAGAGACTAGTCAAATACGCTGTCGAATTGGCGGGCATAGATTTGTTCAACTACCACGTATTTCTTTAACCCTTACGGGGTCAACGGAACCAGTAGTGGTTACACTAGAAGGCCACGCTTGGTTGCATGGTTTATTGATCGAATAGACAAAGAATACAAATATTGTGACAGGTATTTCTCCATTGCTTCCGAGATTTATCTCCTATGTTTTTATTACTTACCTTGTCTTTTACAATTTGCTTGGAAAGAAAAACAGCTGGCAAATATTCTACGTTTTTATTTTGCTCCCAAATCAGTACGGAAGTAATATATTGCCGTCGTGACAAAAAATGAAAACCTAATTATTTTTTTCATATTTTTGTTAATTAAGTACGTATTATTATTCAGAATCAGGAAAACAGCCCTATATAATTAATTATTTGTTAAAAAAAATGTAGAAAACGTTAGATGTGCCCTTTTTATCACGACCGCTGTATGGCAGAGTAAAAAAAAGTTTTCTCCCGTTCTTTGAGTGAATTCACATTAACGTCTTTGTATATTTTGTGTTACAAATAATTAACAATGTAAAATGTTACCCCGTCGTATTGGTACTTTCTGTAATGGTAGGTTAAGTTCGTTAAATAAATAAATACAGTTTCTTAAAAAGCTAAGCACATACTTTTGATTTTACCAAATCGTTATTACTCCAAAAAGAGGTATAAGGCTCCGTAGAACAACGTAAATAGTTGTCTTCTGTCTATTTTAAAGGGATGTTTTCTTCAAAGGGATAACGTCTAACTAAGTTAACTCACCTCAAAGAGCGGGAATTCAACCATATATATCTAAACCTTTGTGGAAACTTCATTCGAGGATGGCCTCAAATGTAGCATCCATAAAGGTTTAGAACCAATTAACCATAACATACCATTGTAAAGCGATTTGCGGATTTGACATTTGAAAGTTCACTCAATAAATATAGAATTACTAGTCGACCGTGCCCACTTCGTTGAGCGTTAAAATAGCATTCCTGAATAGTGTAGCTTTTTGATTGTGAAAGAATATTCATGATCGGTTCAATATTTCTGAAGATTAGCCCTTACAACTAAATATACAAACAAATAGTTACAACCTTAACCTCTTTATAATATTCAAAACTAGCTTATGCCCGGCTCTTCGTCCGCGTAGATTACTAGCGACTTAGTACTACTAAAATAATTATATCCCTCGGGAACCGTACATTTTTCCGGGATAAACAGTAGCCTATCTTTTATTCTAGGTCATCGTCCTTTGCTGTGCCAAATTTTATCCAGATCTGTTCGGTAGTTTTTTGTGTGATGCGTGTACAAACATACAGACAGACAAAAATTCTAAAAACAATCGTTTTGGCTTCTATAGGTCCTATAAAGAGCCCCTATATAATGTTTTCTTAAATATCTCCCATGTACAGACATAGTTCAGTTACAATTTTATTATAAGTATAGATGTCTGGCTAACCAGTACAAAAAAAAATCGAAAAAGATATACCTTTTTATGAATAAATAAGAAATCGCACAAAGCTAGCCTTGACTTGAAGTGAGGCTTGTGTAATGGGATACTAACTCATAGATCTTATACTTTACCAGCGATCGCCCGGCGATTTTCTCTTGGGAATCTATACATATAATAAAACTGTAACTGAGCTTGTCTGTCTATCGGAGATATTAGGGGGAAACACGGGGTCTTTTAAGAATCTATCGAAGCCGAAACGATCATTTTTTAGAATTTTTGTTTGTCTGTATATTTTTTGCTTACTAATCTTATAAAAAAATTTGTTTGTTTGTTCGTCTTTCACTTTAAAACGGAGCAACGGATTAATGTGATGTTTTTGTTTATGTCGGGATAGTTGAAAGAATGGAGAGTGTCATTTTTCACTTTTTGTCTCATTCTATTTATTCCCCAACCCCTCTAAAATAAACGCATGCGAAGCCATGGGTAGAGACTATTATAGTATAAATAACAAACACATACTTTTATTTATACGTCAAACTTATAACATCCATCTTTTTGCGTTATCTATGTACCTCGGTCTTTGTCTATCCACTCATTGAGTCCTTTTCAATGCACCTTTACACCACATATCTGCTGTTAGACGTCGAGGAGTTAGGTACTTTGCAAACTATCCTGGCTGTAATGTCAGGTCAAGGTCACCATATTATTTTTGTTATATGATTTGCTATATGTGTTAAGTTTCAACTCAATAAGTGCAGTAGAAGTGTACTAAGAGTCCATTAGATGAATGATTAACTGTACATCATGTCGGAAAAGAACTGTTAAGAACACTCTAGATTAAGTCACCTTTCTAACAATAAAAGAATAATCCAATTCGGTTCACCCTTTTGGAAGCTATGATGTCACAGACAAAATGACACACACACACACACACACACGTCAAACTTATAAACCCCCTCGTCGGGAGCTAAAAAATAAACAAAACAGCATCTGTTGATAACAAAATTTTTAGGCCGATTTGCAACAGGCGTGGCGAACTCTTCAAGATTTTATTATCGGCACGTAACATGGAACGGACCCAATTCATGTTGAGATGGAAAATTGGCTATGTTTATTAAAATGTGCCGTTATCCGCACCTGTGTTTTCAAGAAAGGAACGAAATGTGACTAAATATGAATACGTGGCGTCTGTCCAGGATTTCTCTTTATCTATAAAATCATGTATTTTGTTTATGACAGAGGGAGGCAAACGAGCAGGCGGGTCACGTGTTGTTAAGTAATCAAATGTTAAGTAATCACCGCCGCCCTTAGACACCTGCAACACCCGGAGAGTAACAGTTTTAAGAATTTATCAACTTAAATATTCGCATAAATTATTTGGTTAAGAGTGTGAACTGTTTTATTTTTTTAAACACTTTAATTTATCTATGAATTTTGTAACCACTTTTACAGCAAATAAGCTGATTTATGATTTAATGTTTTTTTTTTTTTTGCTTAATTATATTTATTATCGATATCGTCATATGAAATGAAATATTATAAGGGTTCGTTAAAGATGAATTGATAACGTCACCCCAGGGAGGACCCGGGAACCCCATGCTCCTAAGGGTAATGATACTAATGATCTATACGAGTAAGATTTGAATACAAAAAAGGACATGATTCCGTGCTTCAGAAGGCACATTAAGCTGTAAGTCCTGAACGACATCTAGAGTTTGTAATAACTTATTCTAAGGTTGGTTCTGGTTTACTCTTTGGGTTACAGAGGTCAGATGGTAGTCGCTCTGTTTAAAAACCTCTCCAAATCTTCTAGCATAGGTAGCGGACCCTAGGCTTTGAAGCATCACTGCTGATGTAACCGGGATAATGCTCGGATAATTACAAATTCTCAGGGCAGGGAAAGAATTCGAAATTTTAATTTAAACAAAACACTATCACCGCTTCGGATTCTACTACTTTTCAGTTCATTATACCTTAAATTATATTATTACCAGATACATAATCACGTTTTTATCCCTTACGGGGTGTACAGAGCCGCAACACTCTAAGGCCACGCATAGCATAATGATGGGCTTCTTAGAGATTCAGAAATAGTGACATGTTGCTAGCCCAAAGCCAATGAGAATTCCTGTGTCAAGCCCTTTTCCTCTATTGACTTTTACAATTTGCGCGGGAAGTGTAGCAGGTGGTACATTCTACGTTTTTCTTTCGCTTCCAAACCAGCGTGAATTATTATTATTCTACAAAATTATCTAAAACCAAAAGTATATACATTTAGGAATCCACTTACATTAATTAGTAGGTTCTTAATTGTTTCTTTAGCCCATCTTTGGGATCTAAGGTCATTGCCCCAGCTAAGACTTGATCAGATTTGCTAGGTATTTTATGTACTCGAATTTAACAACTCTCGATTTTATCTATCTTCTTTGTTAATTTGTAACAAAGAAGATAGATAAAAATTATATTTTTTATGCAAATTGCGAAATCTCTAACTATACATCCTGGAGGGTTTCAAATCTTGCATGAGGGTTTCTTTTAGAACGTAGGTGATCGCTAAGACAAGATAAATATGGGTATCTTAAGTAGCGGCCAGAAAAAGCTAGTAGCATATAAAATGTACATTCTCTTAAATGAATCTATCATTGTAAAATGATCTACTAAATATTTTTCAAATCATACAGGAAGTTTCAGAGTTTTAACGAGTTCAAGAGGAACAAACAAATAAACATACAGTTTTATTGTATTACCCGTAGCAAAGTTTGTTTAATTCGTTCATTCATCTTTAACCCTTATGAATTTTAATGTTGAGGTCATTAGCCTAAAATCCAATATCTTTGAGTACTTGTATATAAGTGGAATAAAGATGAAGTGATGAAAAATCCAGATCACGTATTAATCAGGGATAAGAGAAAAAGTTGCTTACGAACGACTTAAGTATACGGGCGGTGCGTTCGGAGAGTAAATTATGTCGGGTGTTCTCAGAGTTTTAAACCCCCGACGTAAAAAGAGGGGTGTTATAAGTTTAATGTGTGTGTGTGTGTGTGTCATCATAGCTCTCAGAAGGGTGAACCGATTCATCCATACGGGGTAATTAATATCTATACATATAATAAAATTGTAACTGAGCTTTGTCTGTACCTGGGAGATATTTAAGAAAAAAATATAAAGAGGCTCTTTATAGGGCCTACAGAAGCCAAACCCATTGTTTTTAGAATTTTTGTCAGTCTGTCTGTATGTTTGTACACGCATTACACAAAAACTATCGAACGGATCTGGATGTTTGGCATAGCGATGGACGATGACCTGGAATAAAAGATAGGCAACTGTTTATCCCGGAAAAAGGTACGGTTCCTGAGGAATATAATTTATTGTAGTAGTACTAAGTAATCTACGCGGACGAAGTCGCGGGCATTAGCTAGTATATAATCATTATTTACCCTATTTTAATTCGGGCTAAGTGAACGTAAAAGTTAAAGTTAGTTACAAAATATAGAGGTACAGCCCAGACAGATAAAATGTAGTGTCCATAGTTAGTAACTTTGATCTTCACGATTTGTTTTAGTTTATATTTAATTACGACTTTGTGCTTACTGTACTCTTATATTATAAAAGAACAAAGCCTATAATTCAAGCCTTTTTGCGATGATAGGGATCAAAACTGCATGAGTTCTTTCGGCGTTTTTCTCAGCAATAGTCGTTCAAAAATGCTGATATAGTCTGTAACTTGAGTAATTTATTGATATTAAATGGTAAAGAAAAAAGTCTGTAAAAAATTTTGATTTTTAAACAAATAACATTTGATAATAAGGTTCATAGGGTAAAGGGACCCACTACACATTCCTACCGCTGTGTTTCCTGTTACGGCCAGGATTAACAGCGGCGACCAAATGAAGACAAGCGATTAAGCCCATCAAGTCAGGATAAACAAAGGCTGTCGTATTAAACAAGTTTTATTTATTTCTAAAGAAAATAGGAGAAGTAGGAAGAGATGGATAATGGATCTATAATGAAATTTAACAACGAAACCAAATATTGGAGAATCCAGATACCTAAAGCAGTTAAAATTGACGGCTGATCTAAATCCGTCCAACACCACACAATCGGTGCTATGAGTGCCTCACTAATTGTCTTTGTAGATTGTACCTTAGCAATTAGCCACAACTCGACAGCCAGACGGAATTGCCAATCAGTTAATGATCATTGTGTTATGTCTTAATCGGCTGTTAGGTAAATTAAGTCACGTAGTGATCAATGGATTCCTGTTGGTATAAGAAACGTTCATATAAATAGTTTTATCTGAAATTACACAACGTTATTCATAATTTGATTATTATGTAATGTTAATACCAATGAAATAAATTTAAATTTTTTAAATAATCGAAAATACCTACAAATAATAGTTTAATAGTGGTATGGAGCCACTACTAGTATTGATATGGTGCCACTACTTGTAGTGGTGTGGAGCCAGCTGCAGGCTTATATTTAGCCTGTAGCACGAATGGGCCGGCTCGTCCGGGGAAGTACCACACTCCCACAGAAGACCGACACCTGAGTGGCGGTTGTCAGCCATCATGCTCCGTCCGGTGAGTGGGAGAGCCGGGGGCCCAACTTCTTTTTCAGGTTTTTTACAGGCCGGCAACGCTTCTGTAACCCTTCGCGTGTTGCAGTTGTCTATGGGCGGCGGTGATCACTTAAAATCTCGTGAGCCGCTTGCTCGTTTGCCTCCCTCTGACATAAAAAAAAAGACTGTCTATAATAAAATCAGGTATATTTATGCCGCACATACTCCACTGTTACTCAATATTGACATTCCAAATCAGTTAATTGACAGCGCTAACGAGTTCGATTGCCACTTCCACGTGACTGATCAGTTTAAGAGACTATTATTTTGCGACGGATTAATTAGTGGATGAAAAGGGGCAGCGTGGTTACTCATTTAGTCTGATTGGAGCGGCCGCATTCGATTTGGTAACGTTTCTGAGTTTTTCCGTTCATTTTGAAGATTGACGGTGATTTGGTCACTGAACAGACCAGATGATATCTGGTCAGTAGAAATGCTGATAGTAACATGATTAATTATTATTTTATTACTACTAGATATAACTATTTTTATACCTATAAAGGAAGTTCGATAAGAAAATTTTAAAATTTTGATAATCCGAATAATGATCCATTAAACAAGTAGTCAAATGACGTCTTAGAATAAATAAATAAACTAGAAAAAAAACGCAGTTTATTATAAAACTCGAAAATCTTGTCTTAATTTTGTCCTTTGTAAAATTGATATTTATAGCACGTCTAAAATTGCATAAACGCTTAACTCTAATTCTAGCCAGCTCATCATTGGGTATTAGAAGCCTTAAACCTAAAGATATGATAGGGTTTTTCATCAAAGTATACTATAATAATGAAATAGAGAATCAAATTTTTTTTATTTATATCTATTGGAGATTCAAATCGGTTAAAAAATTTATTCAATTAATCTATAATCACAAACCTTATTTCAAAACTTACGCAGCAACGATGATAACAACATTAACAAGATAGAAACTTTTGTAACAATCATCAGAAGCAATACTAGCCGGTATGAAAGCCGCTTATGGGAAAATCTAAAGCCTTATTCACACAAACGGCTGTAGTTTCCTGATATTGCCGCCTTCATTAAGCGATATTGCCAACTTAGCACTGCTTTGCAATATTTTTGCTTAGAGTATGCAGCCACGATTATCATAAAAATTAACTACCTTACCTGTTTACTGTTGATTTTATAATGTGGGTGTAAATTTGTTGAATTGTCTGATTATACTTAGGTATTATAATTTTGTATTTGAGTTTAAAACTAGGAAAATAGGTTGTTGCCTTTAGTATAATTTGTATTTTTGTAACGGATTTTTTTAGGGAGTTTGTCTTTCTTTAAGCTGTAAAGGCACTGGAAGTGCTTTTAGTAAATAAATAAATAATAACAGCCTCCATGGCGTAATGGCTAACATCGATTGACGTTGCCGATCCATTACGCAGGTTCGAACCCCGGTCAAATCAAAATGGAAAGTAATATTTTCTGATTGCCCTGGGTCTTTGATGTTTATTAATATATGTATGTATTTGTAATAAGATATTGTATCGCTGAGCCAGTACCCCAAACACAAATCTAGAACTTACTTTAGGATTAATTCGACGTAGCTATGTTGTTCCTATATATTTATTCATTGATACAAAAATAGCTTTGAGATATGTGATTGGATGATTACCGTTAGGCTCTTCCATTTATTCTCCTTTGCTTTCTTTAATATGTATAGAAAAACTTTCATCAATTTAATCGTGTCAATCAGACTTCATTTACCTGAAGGTATCGGATAATCGAAGGTATGACTCCGTAACACCGCCATAAGCGTAAAAAGACATTATATCTAGCCTCATAACAACAGCATTTTTAATTTAAAAGTTAAGTAACAAATGTTCGTCCAGGACTTCCTTAAAAAATACTATGGACTTAAACTTTACCTCAGTAGTATAATTATAACATTATGTTTACCAGCATAGCAAGAGGAAACGCAATATGCAGTGGCGGAAGGGTGGTAGAGACTATGTTATGTAAACTGACATTGTGACTCAATTTATAAGATTCGAATCAATTCTTTTTATATATATTTTTTATCTCCTCAATAAGTTGTATAACTTGTAGAAATAAGTAAAATGCTAAGAGTTTGTTAAGGATGTGATGTAGATGGGTAGATTTTTTAGTATTTTAAGTTTTGGTTTTGATTTGTGAATTTTAGGTGATAACATGTTTTATATCTTATAATAATTTATACAGTGGATCAAAATAAAGTCATTCGCACAACAGGTACAAGCAAATTTGACCCCCTACCTCACGCATCATCGCAAACGCGGCGCGCGGCGAGGAGGGCAGCGCGGGCGGCGGCAGACCTCAGTGCACAAGGAACAGCCGCGCCGCGACGTTCCTTGCCCTGAAGATGGCCTTCTGA
>JADGIL010017552.1:4152-23491 GCA_020352625.1 Cactoblastis cactorum
AGTCTGCCGGGTCAGCTAGTTTATAATATATTCGGGGCAGTACCACACTCTCACAGAAGACCGACGATTGAATGATGGCTATTAGCCGCCATGCTCCGTCCGGTGAGTGGGAGAGTCGGAGGCCCAAGTCCCTATTTGACTGTCAAAGATTTTTCATGATTGCTTTAGTATTTTCGAAGATTAGCCCTTAGAAAGAAATAAAAAAACTAAGCTACAAACATTACCTCTTTATAATATTAGTATAGAAAAGCTAAATAAAAATAAACTAATATTATTAATATAATGTAATAAACTAAAAAATAAACTAATAATTTAATCTATCTAAGAATACCTATTATACAACAAAATGTTATTAATCTCGATAAGCCTCCAAATTCATGTACGTACAAATTGTCGCTGCTATGCTATTTGTCGCAATAAACGTCAAGTGTGAGCCGACACCATAAATCCACCTCATGTCCGACTCGCGGCATGAATCACGACCTACACTGTGTACGATCTAGTCTCCTATACCTATTTGCTGATAAATCTATCTATATACTATACAACCCTATATATAGTATTCAGATTCTTATAGTCTATTTTCAACCAAGAGGTGGGTTCAAATCCTAGTCTGGTCATGATGGGAAAATAGTATTTTCTAATTGGCCAGGGTCTTGAATAATTTAATATGAATTTATTATAAAATATTGTAGCGTTAAGTAAGTACCCCATTATACAAGTCTCGAACTTAGTTTAAGGTTATAAATGAAAAAAAACATGTGATTTGTCTATATATGTATGTATATTTAAAAAATAGGATAATTGTTATAATTTTCGATCTCGTGAGAAATACCTACGAGTACCTTAGCGAAATAATATTTCTAGATTTTTGTTTGAACATAACTCTACATGATTATGGACCTCATACTCACTGTGCGAAAATGTTTCCAATTGTCTTATTTTTTTTTTGTTTTTCGCCATTTTGGCGCTGTTAGTTACGTGAGCGTTCATGGAACTAATATTAGAGATGTTACAAATATCTACGTTTAAAGAAGAAACCCCATAAAAATTGGAGACCTGTAGCACTCGTAGTTTCTGAAAATTTGTGATGAGTAAGTCAGCTACCTTCCGATTTTAGATAAAACCAATGGCCCGCCCCGGCTTAACACAAATTTAAAACCTTCCTTGTGAATCATTATATCTATTAAAAAAAACCGTATCAAAATTCGTTGCGTAGTTTTGAAGAACTATGCATACATAGAGTCAGACAGTGAAAGTGACTTTGTTTTATGCTATGTGTAATATGTTGACAAAAGAAACTAACTTTGGAGCTAACTAAGTCTGTGAAATCTATCCTTATATACATATTTATTCGTTTAAATTATTTATCGGAACAGACATTAACTTATTTTAAAACACGTCACAACGGAACATATCGTACAAATGGGGTCCGGAGGAAATTGGTCCGGAACTGGACTAAAAGGTTTGTCAACGGAAAACAACAGGAAACGCCTTGAGATTTATATGGCATTCGATTATTCGCAAGTACGACTAATGTTTATTCTTCTTCAATGAATGATGTCGTTTTTATCCATTAAATTATTGTACTTATTCATGAATGAGTATATAAAGTACAGGACATTATGTACTTTTTCTTTCATTGTTATATTCAAATATTTGTTTGATGTTACTCAGGCTTGTAGGGAAAAATACTGCTGAGTTACTTTTGGCGTGTTCTTCTAAGTAGTGGTCGTTCCGAAACGAGTTACTTCCCAGTGGGATTCGAACCCACGTCCTCCAGGTAACGAAACACACGCCTTGACCCACGAAGACAGTTCAGCATAACTTTCACAAACATGCTAATAATCATCTTAAAGTAAATATAGTTAGCTACTACATTGGCTCTGAGATTTTATCTTAGGATTTCACAAGTAAACAATTGTTAGCACAAATCTAAGCTCTTGCTTACCGAAGCAACGTTGAATTATTCTAAGGCAGCCACAGACGAAGATAAATCAACCAAATAATTGTTTTAATAATTTTTGCACTTTATTTTGTGTATTTTTATTTGTACAAATAACTCAAAAACTACATTACTGATTTTGATGAAATTTAGAACAGATATAGACAAGATATTCTAAGTAACATAATCTTCTAAGAGTAACGTTAAAGTAATAGACTTTTTATCCTTTATTCCCATGGACACGGGAGTAGTACGACACAGTCCTTAGTTTTTGACTCAGCACTGACCTGGTGTTTTAAAAGTTTTTACATATTATTTTATCAGCGGTAGCTTTATAATTTTATCTCTGAAAAGAAAACAAAACTTTTTTTGTAAATAAATGACAGCTAATAAATTATAATAACAACTGAAGTAACCGAGGCATTATAATTTTCTAAATACCACCGAAACGAAAAAAAAAATACATTTGTATACATTGTCAGCTAGTAACCAAGGGATACAATATGTTTGTATACAATGTCGGCAAAAAATTACGATAAAAACAAGAGTATCCTTAATTTTGTGCCAATAAAGTTGTCTGCATTTGTGATCCGCCTTACAAGACAATCTTGGTAGGAGAATGTAATGCAACCATGCGACGCCAACAAACTAAGTTATGTACACACTCTCGTTGTATATATTATTACAATAAAGGCACTCATCATATTTTTTTTTATGGCAGAGGGAGGCAAACAAGCAAGCGGGTCACGTGATGTTAAGTAATCACCGCCGCCCATAGACACCTGCAACACCCAGGGGGGCACAGGAGCGTTGCCGGCCTTTAAAGAGCTTTCATAATAAAATTCCCAATAGACTTGTAATAATAAGTACCAATTTCTGTTATAATCTTTCAACATTTGCTTTCGTTTGCAAAAATATATATCCCAATTATTTCTAAGCAATTGCATTGTAATATTAAAAAATATAATTTTTGTTTGCATAAAAAGTCAGCACCATACAGATACAGTACTACGTTTATCCTTAACGAGGTAGACAAAGCCATGAGATGAGCTTATTTACAATAACCTGTCACTTTATTTAAACCTCCATTCCACCGTATACAAATTGCCTGTTTTAAGCCTTCCCTTCATTCCCTTGATTGACTTTTATAATCTTCACTAACAGTAAAGCAGCCGGTACATTCTACAAATATGGGAGCTACCATATTTGTTTCATGGTAAGTACTTCCTCGTTTTCAAATAAAACTAATAATAATAATATCCTGTACTCACATCACAATTTACATGTGTGACTAATTAGACCCTTAATTGTTTGAACTGTCATTAACCTATTATTTTTCACACCCAATCCTCAAAAACGTTCTAAAACCGCCTTAAGCTACGCATTGCGTGCGTTAATGACCCTTAACAGGTTATTCCGTTTCATGCCGCATGATATTTTGATAATGGCGTAAATTTATTCGCTCGCTCGAAATCTTGCATTCACTGTGGCTTGTTTTATGCTAAATACGGAGGCAAATGCAGGCGTGGGAGCAACAAGTGAGCCAAAAAGTTTAGAATTGAACATGGGTTAATTAAAACGTCTACATGCCTCGTCCCGTGTGTTGGATTGTATCTTTAATTCATTTTATTTTTTATTCTTGCGTGACAATTTTATGCAATTATTAGAGTTCTTTTATGTTACAATGTTGTTGGTTGTTTGACAGAGGTATTAATGTCTCTACAAATATATAAAATGTTTGTGAGGTTAAAGCATTTTTTAGTAATAAGATATGGTATAAGTTTTTGTTTTCTACTGTCTAAATAATCTTTGTCACTGCAATTCAACTTTTCCACAATTTGAACGGCAACCTATAGGTAAATAAACTATTAATATCAATTATATAATAAACTAAGGTATAATTAAAAATATTAATTGAAAACAATATTGTATTATTCCACAAAATTAACAGGACTATCGTCTCAAGTATTTGTTCGAACGAGTGGACTAGATTTGGCAAGTAAAACGACTGATCAGCGTAACTAGTGCCAAGTATATCTATTTGTCTGCGTGTAACCATTGTATAAATCTGTGACAAACTGAATTCCAACTGAATAGAAAAGGGAATTGAACGAGCAATGAAAAATATTGAAGATTCCTTGGCACAGTCCAAGTAGATATAAGATTCTTAAATATAATTTATCTAAAAATATATATGGATTAAATGTGAGAAATTGTAAATTTTTAAGTCAAATTGTTCAAGCTAACACTAAAAGTCAAGTTTATCAATATATATATATGAATTTCATTACCTCCAAGCGAAACAGAAATAGTTGTCTGCATTACTCTTGTAGTGGAAGTTAATTAAGATATATATTTTTATGACTTTGAATAGGTTAAAAGCTTTATTTTTCTATATGACTATATTTCTATATACAGATGATTAATATTTGAAGATTAGGAAAATGAAATAGAGCTTTGAAAATTTAAAATTATCCATTTATATGAAACTAAAACTCGACAGAAGTGGGATAAGCACAACAAGAAAAAAGCATAGATTTTTTATTCGGGTTTCATGCTTAGGAATATTTTAAGGCACTATTTTTTACGTTTTATTGAAATCTTGTTCTAAATTTAATAACACTGGCCAGTAACGAATTGATAAAAAGTAAGTGTCAATATTATTTTTAATGACGTCAGGATTGGTCAAGCACACTCCACAATGATTACGGGCTGCTATCCACAGAGGCAGCTCATTGCCCGTCAGATCAAAGACGACGGTCTCTTTGACCCCCCGGCCCGTATGAAGAGCCCTTCAACTGGCTTGACCGGAGCAGTTAATCGTTAATATCATCTAAGTACGTGAATAATAATTATATTATATAGGCAGCGGATATATTGGAGGGGAAATTTTATAAAATGTAAAATTCAAGAGGGCCTAAAGGTATACTTGGTTAAAATTTACATTTATGTTTTTGTGAATAATTTATTTTATACTTGCAACTGTAAGAGAGTTACATCCGTTTTACTTCCGTTATCATTGGAATTACGGGATATAATCCCGGATACCTTTGTTCCCAGAAAATCTACTCTATATCTATGCCAAATTTCATAAAGATCGGTGTAAAAGTTTTCGAATTTATTAGTTACAAACAAAAGTACAAATTCTTCCCTTTATAAAATTGGTTTGGATTTTATCTAAGGCTTAATTTGTAATACGCATAACATGTCGTGTACCTCAACCGTCAAAAAAATGTTTTTAAAATTCGGTCGTGAATTGAATCCACGCCTATAAGATTTAATTCAATCTAATTAATACCAAACTCAGATTTAATTTTCTATTATAATCTGATACCAATCTCAAAATAACAATGCTGCACATTCGAAATAAAAGTCATCATCTTTAAGTATCATCTGCCTGCCTTGCTCCCATGATATTTGGGATCGGCGCAGTATGTCTTATTCTTCCATATTCTTCTGGAATAAAAATAAAATGATTTATATTAATGGTTGGAATGAAACAAATTTAACGGATTTTATCGCGGTTTAATTAGTACACACAAAGGAATTTTATACTGTTTTAAGTTCTCTATGCGTAACTATTTATTGAGCTCCGAAGTTTCGGATACTTTTCAGCATCCATCTTCACGGAAGACTGAGGTGGGGTGGTCCCTAAGCTTAGTATGGGTTATTACAAGCTACCTTCTGTTCTGAAAATTATTTAGGTTTCGTTCCGAATCACACAATATGCGCTCACTGTGTCTGGAAGTTTGACTGTGTTGTGTTTAACATTGGGTTTCATTGCCTTTAATAGTGGTTCCCATGCAGGTGGTAGATTCCAACCATATTCTCTATTAAAATTAGGATGTTTTTTAATTTCAATAGCCTCGCGTTATATTAATGGTATTAGTTTTCAATATTTGATTGGAATAACTGGCCACTATGTAAACTGGCGCGTATATGAATTAAGCGTTCTTTTTTAATTCCTACTAAACTTTATTCTTGCGTGTGTAGTTTATGGAAATAATTTTATGATGCACTCAATTTGATTCGAGGCATCAAGCATAAATTTTTAACTGCTTATGGTAGGAATATATTAAGAACTTTGTATTGGCTATAAAAATACTTTTTATTTTTTAATAAACATAAAGTATTTTTTAAAACATTTGTACTATAAAAGTAAACTTTTTATATGAACATAGACAAAGCTAAAAACACACGATATCATCAAGGAAGCGGTTTTAATCTATCTATACTTGTTTAAGAAAAATTATAGACGCAGTGAGTTTAATAGATTTATAATAAAATATGAAACAATTCAACAGATTTATAAAAAAAATTAAATTGAGTTATTTTTTAAACTTGTCTTTATTTCTTTGCAGTCACTAAATTTTATTTCATATCAGTATTCCATTGATCGAAATGAAACAAAATTATATCAATTTGCAGGTGATATCTAAATAAGAGTCGTATTTTTTTTTGTCATTATATTATAAAATCTGAAATGGTATTGACATAAGATTGGTAAACTTAGGATTTTTTATTCCTAAGCTACTTCAAGCGAATAATTTTCTGGCACAAATCGCAAGGCGTTCTTGAGCAGTCTTTTATTTCTGTTCCTAGGCTACATTTCCAATGCTGATTAAGTTTTCTATAGTGGAAATGGCTATTACTACCTCCGTAATTCAGTGGCAAAAACGTGTGCCTCGTGATCTGCAGGTTGTAGGTTCAAATCTTACTGGAAAGAATCATTGCCAAATGTTCCCTGTCGTTTAGAATACAGCAAGTCTGTATTACCTGATTATTCGGAAAGATAATTCCGTGCTCAGGAAGATACGTCAACCTGTGGGGCCCAAACGTGATCTGACATGTATAAACTTATCCAAGGATTGATACTGGCCAACCCCTTGGATTGCAGAGATCTGGCTATATTCGTACTATGTAAAAACTAGCGACGTCACCAAATCAGCTTATATACGCAGCGGACCCCAGGATATGACGAGTCGCCGTTGACTGTAAAGTCCAAATGTACATTTAAAAAATTAATAACCTCTATTACAGCAAAAGTTGCCATATGGAATATTTATACTATGTATTTTCGTGACGTGGCGTCTTTACATTATGATCGAGCTGAGCTAGTCGTTTGATTGATATTTACAACCTTCGGCCGCTCGCTCCCGTCAGATTATAGACATTACTGTCCAACAAGAATGCTCCATAAATACACTTCTTATAACAAAATGGCTACTGGTTTCCTACAAAATATTGAAGTAGATCACTGGTTTCTATGATAACTGGAATCATTATTATATACATATAAGGTACATTGGCAGAAATCTCGCAACCTAGTTCAGTATTGTTTGTTAGTTAGTTCTTATCTTTTTTTAGTCTCTGGAATCTAAGATTATGCCAACTTTTCCTCAGCTGGAAATTATTAAATAAATAATTATTTTATCTGTATTCAAATTTGATGCCCGAATTATTTTAATAAAGACTTATACATATCCTATAGTAATCTGAAAATACAAACAAAATATTTAAATACAAAAATTGATGTCTTTTCGTTACATAATTTAAAGGCCTTATATACGAAAATATTCAAAATATGGCCGGATTTCGGTAAAGCTCCGTCTACCCTTTGAACCTGCGTACGCCCAGACCGGAAATACTTTTCGGACATCCGGCACCAACTACCCGCAACCACCCACTAATGCTCAGTTACATAAGCCACATGAATGAATACAGGACGATAAAATGTTATCTTTATAAAGCGATTGAAGCGACCTTTCCCTGTCGTATGACGTTACACATAAGAAAAAAAGTCTATCATATAGATTTAGAGTTTTATGTAGAGAATAAATTTTTATCGTCTTTTTATTAGGCAGACTTTACTTCATAACTAGGTACTCACTAGCTCTTGTAAAAATACACGTTTATTAGTTACTACTACATTAAAAATTTATAAGAACTTAATTTTTGATTAAAAAAAGTAATCTGGAAACAACATAGCAGTTTTGCGTCCATCATTATCGTAATCCATCTTCACATAAAAAGCAACCAATTTTAATATAAAGGTAGTGTCATGGTCTCTGTCAGATGTCTTTACTCATGGTAGTTGACTCACAGTTCTAATTAAATTGTCATAACACATAGTGTGGTACATGACGGCATGTTGCGGTCTATAATGTACACTCACCCATACATACGTGAACTGTAATTACTGAGTGAATACTACATATGAGCAGGTTGCAATACAAATTCTATTGTATAAATAAATAAATATATAGGGACAAATCACAAAAATTGAATTAGCCTCAGATTAAGTTCGAGACTTGTATTATAGGATACTAATAATACTATATTTTATAATAAATTCATATATCAATAAACATCCAATATTCAAACCATTTGGGGAAGGCGGGGTAGTTGGGCCTCCGGTTCTCCCACTCACCGGATGAAGCATGGCGGCTGATAGCCGCCATTCAGGCGTCGGTCTTTTGTAGGAATGTGGTACTGCCCCAGACGAGCCGGCCCATTCATGCTGCAGGCTAAAAAAGCATGCAGCAAGCTCATACCACTACGAAACTGCCATATTTCGTTTCTTTAACAAAATGTGTGAACTTGTCTACCAATACATCTGTATATGTCTGCAATAACATTAGTATTTGGCATGTTAACCACTAATTAAACTGTTATCGGGTCGCTAACCAATTTAATGTGATATATTGTGCATTTGTGGTCAACATTTTGTTTATGTTCAACCACAGTTATATATAGTGCGAGCGTATTATATAATATACTAGTTAACCAAATAGACATGTCCTGTCTTAACTACGAACATTGAAAACTGACAGTTACGTAAATCAACTGACAAGTAAGTATGTAAATAACTGACAATTATTATGTCAATAAACTGACAGGTATGTAAATTAACTGACAGTTATGTCAAACGACATGTCATTGTTAACTAACAGTTATGTAAAAGTAATGTTATCGATAAGTTTTCCAAAATTTTCTCAAAGCTTTAAATGTTCCGCTGAACTAAGTTTATTTTTTATTTCAAAAGTATCATAATTGACACAACAATAAAAAAATTGGCATCAATTCAATTTGTGTGATTTGTCCTTACATGATGTAGCTATATTTAGCTGCAAGAAGTCCACTGCTGGACATAGGCCTTCCCTATGGACTTCCAAGATGACCGGTTGAAAGTGGCGCGTACCTAGCGTCTTCCTGCGACCTTGACCAGGTTTTCTCCTACATATTAATTCCAAAAGCATAAAGCGTGACTATATATGACTATATAAATAAAACTTATGGAAAATAAGACATGTTCTATAACACTTACATATTTTTTCCTTGTGCATTTCTTCCGAGATGAGGAACCTTGGAACCACAATTTCATTACAGCCCAATATTTTAGATGAAATTTCATAACAGTGCTGCGGATCCCTTCATAGGGCAATGCTTAATATAGAAATGTATGCGGGGAAACAGCGCTTCTCAAAGTGTGGTTATAATTATGGTTGTAGCTAAAATCAATAAAATAATTCGTAATTTTTCTGTATAATTTATAGCGCAAACATGAAGAATACCTTAAGGTATTGCCTTCGTTTTTTTATGTGTTTGTGGCTATCAGGCAAGTCGGTGTGGACGGGCGACACAAAATAGGTGACTTCATAGTAGGTATTATCTATGTTTAAACTTTTAAATTAGACAAACATTTAATTTCACTCGAAAAACAAATAGGTGACTTTCTACCTAAAATAGTTTAATTACTCCAATTTTAATTAATAATAGCCATAAACATATTTAGATAGGCAATATAATTGGAAAGTATTTGTCAATCTTATAGGTATGTATATAGTAAAAAGTATGGATGTGTTGAGATCGTTTTAAATACGTATCTTAGATCTTTTAGGTCTTATTATTACATGACCCATTCGGATCAATTTGGAGTCTTAAGTAGCGACTAGTTTCAATATATAGTGTACAATACGTGGTGCGGCCTCGTATTCTGGTAACTTGATGGTCGAAAGGAACAGAGTTTTAGTCGATCAAAAACACGGAAAATTGTTTTTTTTTATTAGCCTTGTGAAGTGTCCTCTTGTTGGGTCAAGGTCTACCCTTTCACCTTCCACAGATCCCTATTTATAGCAACCACCTGCCAATCACCCAAAAAATTATCTACATAAAAAATATTATCAGCGTAATAACCAGAAATAACAATAGCTTTAAACTTTGAGAATCATTTCAACACAAGGACCATGTATCAGATATGTAGATTTTTCTAATTCCCCTTCGCCGTGGCAGTGGTGCCTAAAATGTATTTTATTTTAACGTGCCCATAAATCTGCGATATGAAGCCAGTGCCGAGTCTGCGTATAAATAATTTAGCATTTTCTCCAATATAAATGTTCGCACTCAAATCCTCGGATGTTCAGCCTGAAATACTGTCCATTATTTAGTGATTAAATAAGGCTATAAACCTCTCAGTTTTCATAATTTACGTTAGTTCTAAAGTGTAAACTACTGCATGTATTGAAGATATCGTGTTAATTATAACAGTAGTGCCGTAAATAATACCTTGTTCATGAAAACGTGAGGCTTAGAGCGAGCGCAGTGCGGTGCCGCATTGAACTTTCGAATAAATTAAGGCTTAACACTTCGTGGGCACCATTAATGGTTATACATTCATATTCTCTCTTACGGTGTAGACAGAGCTAATGGTCGGGGCCAAGGTTTAGTAGGATTATGAGCTTAAATATAGGTACAGAATTCAGAAACCTAGTAGTAGTAGTTTGTATATAATACACTTAAGTACATTATGTTTATCAATTCCATTTACCAAAGATATAATATGTCATAGTGTAGTTTTGTATAAATAAACAATTATTAAAATAATAGGGTAAATTATTGAAATATAGGGATATCTAAAATATTAATTTCAAATAACTTCACCCTACAAATATATACCAATAAATTTTCCTAAATCGAAGTAAAAACCCTAACGCTACAAAAATTAAATTATGTTTCCCTTATCAAAGCTCCCCCGAAATACCTTGAAATTATCAGTAAAGGAGCCCTTTAAATTAGAGACACATCTAAAGCTCACACACAGCCGGATTGAAAATAATCCAAGTAGAAAATTAATCCTTGATTACGTCCCACTCCTGCAAGATTTGGGGGAGCTGGGAATACAATTTACTAGATATGGCATAAATAATAATCAAGGTTTTTTATGTGTATGTATTGACTTTATTCAGAACTTCAGTTAAAGGATGGCGTAAACCAATTAAATCGACGTCCGCGAATAAACATATGAAAAAAGACAGAAACATTTTATCATATATTCATCTACTGATCATTTAATAATTTATCATAATGGATTTTTTTATATCAGGATCTTTTTTAAGTTTATCTTATAATATTTTAGTAAGCTTAGCGAAACTTTATACGATTTATTTTGGTATCTTGACAACGAATATCATAATTTGAGAAGTTTTTTCAAATTTTTAGTTAGTTGTTGTTTTGGTTTCTTTTATTTATTTCAACTTAATTTTCACGTACTGTTTTACTATACTGTGATTTGATCTTTTGGCATAATAAGGACCAAAACTGCATGAGATTTTTCAGCATTTCATCCAGCAGAAAGCGTTCCGAAATGCTAATAGTTTGCATTTTGACTAAGATACGTGTATTTGTATAAAATCTCTCGTAAAAAAGTGTCTTAGAAAATCTCGTTTATTAAGATATTGATTAAGACTATGAAGAAAAAAAAGGTTTTTTCTTATACAAATAAAACTAAAATTTAGATAAATTACCTAGATACCATACCTAGTAGATTTATGTCTTTATAGGCTTAAGTCTACCGCCGAATTGAGAGAGAAATACTCATACATACCTGTGTGTAAATGTGTACAGGCTACCTGGGGATCTTGAATGTTAAGATTAATGACGGGGTTTATGTATAGCCAAAAGCGTTCCATTTTCCTAAAATAACTATCTAGATAACTAATAACATATTTTTTTATTTATGTCAAAGAGAGGCAAACGAGCAGGCGGGTCACGAGATATTAAATGATCACCGTCGCCCATAGACAACTGCAACACCCGCGGGGATCCAGAAGCGTTGCCAACCTACTATAAAAAACCTCCGCCCTCCCCAAATGGGCGAAGGTTGGGCCTCCGGTTCTCCCACTCACCGGACGGAGCATGGCGACTGATAGCCGCCATTCAGGCTGCTGTAGGAGTGTGGTACTTCCCCGGACGATCCGGCCCATTCATGCTGCAGACTAACAAAGCAAGCAGCAGGCTCCACATCACTACAAGTAGTGGCTCCATACCACTACAAAGTAATGGCTCCATACCACAAATATAGATTATAGATAATCTCAAATAAAAATCCTTGTAATTAATATATATAGTTGGCGAACTTATTAATATTATAATGGCATTACAGAGTTCTCATAACAAAATACGAAAAGAAATGGAGCTCATACGATTATGTAAGCAATTAAATTAACTTTGCAGAACTTATATTAAGTTGGAAAGAAGTAATTTTATTTGAAAGTAATCCGGGCTTGAAATTGCCGACCGATGGCCTCTAAAGTTCATGTGAAGTTCCTAACTTTCCTCCCGAAAGAAATTTAAAATGTCTGTCTTCTGAAATAGAAAATCAAAAGTTATGAGCGTTCCGTGCGGTCGACATGTTTCTCTCAGAAAATGTTCGTAAAATATATATTTTTACATCCAAGTTGATCTGAAAGCGAAATAAACGTAAAATATTCCAGTCTTACTTTGCCCATGCAAAATATGTAAGTAAATTAAGGGAAATGTTGTAAACGGGACTCTTCTGATGGGCTAGCAACCTGTCACTATATCTCCATTTCACCAATAAGTCCACCACTCAGCATTGACTTTTTCACGCTATATTTGGTTCTGCATAAGGGTTAAAGGTATGATCTGTTTATATTTTTAATCTATATAGGTATATATAAAAGCGAAAAACACTTAAGTATAACGAAATTTTAAAAACTATATGCGCTAGGGGGTTTTAAATTTTGCATGGGGAATCATTTTAGGACATACATAGGTGCTTGCTAAGATGGGATTATGCAAAGTTCCCACGGTATTGGGAATTATATCACGCGGGCTTAGCTAAGCTAGTAATTATAAAATAAATAGGTTACTACCCACCGCAGACTAAAGTTTCATTCATTCCGTCTGGACGAATAACGGTCGACTACCGTACGTTTTTAAAGAAACTTTATACCACATACGACCACACTGTGGAAAGAGCTGCCTGCAGCGATATTTCGGCACCAATACGACATCGGAACCTTCAAGAAAAGAACGTATAAATCCCTTAAAGGCCGGCAACGCTTCTGTAACCCCCCGGGTGTTGCAGGTGTCTATGGGCGGCGGTGATCACTTAACATTACGTGACCCGGCAGCTCATTTGCCTCCCTCTTTCATAAAAGAAGGTACAGGTAAATGCAAAAGTGTATATATGATTATTTATAATAAAAAAACTGTGTACAAACAATTATCACTTTTTAATCTCAACCCTCGAGCCCCGTGAGGGCTCAATATCAATAGTGTCGTCTCCAATTTATATTTCGCTTCAATTGAGGCCATTATAGATCATTTACCGAAATAGACAGCACATTTTTTTTGTGGAACTGCATATTTCTCTATTTTCTACATAAGCTATTGAACGAATCATTATTATGCACTTAACTTCCTGCACTTACTGTGTTTTACTATTTTTTAGCTGCGTTCCCAAAATAGGTATTTGCGAGTATTCAACGCATATATATTTAATTTCAAATATTTATGCGAATAACTTATTGTAAAATAAAAATAAAGAATAAAAAACTTAACAGGCTACCTTAATTACAGTTTTTTCATTGCATTATTCACAATATTACCTTATTAAATTATATGTTTGTAAACTGAAATATATTAACAATTATAGTGAATATTTATGCCAATATCTGACAATATACATATGCATCCAATTTTTATAATGTCTGCGGTCCACCCGTCCTAAAAGATCAATTTCGCGCTTCGCTAGCCTTAATGCAAACTTGAGGGCAGGGTAATGTTAACAAATGTCTATATTGAAACAGAAAGACCCTACGGCGTGCTTTACGCTGCTTTTATTTTAAAATACAAAATTTTCAATTTACTTCTGTCCGTGACAGTACGTATTACAGTGGATCTTTTTAATAAAAAAAAGTCTGAACCTTTCTAATCTGAATATTTTCTAAAAAAAAAAACTAGCAAATGATCTGAATATTTTCTACAAAAACTTAGCAGCCCGCCTCCGCTTCGCACGAGTTTAGGCATAGGCTATAGAATATTTGTATTCTATAGCCTATGCCTAAACCCAATAGCAGAGTTCATCACAATAAGTCTAGGATTCTACCGGTGAAAGAATTTTTCAAATCGGTTCAGTAGTTTCGGAGCCTATTCAGTTCAAACAAACAAAGATTTTCTCTTTATAATAAAGTATAGACTAGCATTTTTCTTACCCGCAGATAACAGACATTAAGTATAATCCTTTAAAAATTATTTTTAACCACATACACTTTCTATTAGCAGACAAACAAAATAAAAAACATTAATTATGCAATCATAGGGAAAAGAAAGTATTTTCAAGCAATTCCAAGCGCATATTTCTGCAAGACAACAGAATCTAATTTGAAAGCCGTCTCGCAAGATACATCGCAAGTTTTAAACTTGTAACTCCAAAAACGTGGGTCGGGCGGCGCCACTGTTTGTGAAGATACCGGAGTTTTAACATGCCTCCGAACGTTCTAGAAACTTTGATGAAAACCGCGGGAGCGATCTCGAGTCTCGGGTGCTTGTGAATTTTATCGAATATGCTGAGGGTACATATGCGCGATTTGTAAATCTTGCTGCATTTTATAAGACATTTCCGTCTCGTAGGAACTTCTAAGCATTTACAGAGTAGACATTTTTTCTTTCCAAATGAATATTTTTTGAAGAAAGTCGGTAGTGTATTAATTATAATTACTGTTCTTATTTTTGGTATATATTTACAACAGACTTGATATTTAATTTGCCATAGACAGACAATATCAATTTATTAATTCTGTATTTAATTTCACTGCCTTTTGTATATTTAGTCGTTGTCAATTATTTTTAATAAATCTTTATTAAGGTGTTTGTTGCCTAAAATTAATTTATGAAGTTGACGCGAGAAAATGATTTATTTCAAAGGCAAAACTGAAACGCGACTAATCTATAAGTACTAATATTATAAATGTGAAAGTGTCTTTGTTTGTTTGTCCGTCTTTCCCGTCAAAACTTCTTTCAAGTATGATTTTTAGTGTAGAGTTAGTTGAAAGGTTGGAAAGTGACATAGGTTATACTTTGTCTCTTCTTATTCCCCCTCTCCGATATTGACGCGAACGAAGCCGCGGGAAAAGCTAGTATCATATAATTGATTTATAATGAACACAAAAGTCGTCTTATCTAGCAAGTCTTTTTTTATCCAAGACAATTCTTAGAACCTGCACAAACGTTCAAATCCACCATATTTGTACTGCCGACTCGTGAGATGGATTCCGATTGATGTTATCGAAGCGTGTTTGTGTTAGCAAAAACTTGGATCTAACATATCGTAATGATGTGCTCTTAATATTAATGGCGGGCTTACATCTTTTATTCAAACGGAAAGACGACATTATCACTTGTCTAATGGAAAAATGGCGACGAAAATGGACATGATACTTGAAAAAAGATATTATTTCGTGTGTCTTAAATTCGTTTGCCTTTAGTTTTGATGGCAATTCTAGTTTTGTTGTAAATTAAAAATGGCCGACACAAAAGATTGATTTTAAAAGTTTATTTTTTTCTTTCGAAGCAGTATCTACTAAAACAAAACTCCCAACTGTCCGTATAAAGTTTTTTTTTTTTTTCAAAGCAGCCATTATTAAAACAAAACTCCCAACTGCCCGTATTTCAACCTCAAGAACAAAATCAATTGTGAGCAATTTGCCCGCAGGTGTGATTCTCGCAAGCCATTTGTTTGCGAACAAGTTCACCTCGTAACCCTGAACTCTAATTGGGTTCCGTACCATTTGGAGTGGTCCGAATAGCCCTCTTAATTGTGGGAGCCGAAGGGACTTTGTTTGCAAATTGTTGGTGTAATCTTACAGTAGCTTGTGCATTGAG
This sequence comes from Cactoblastis cactorum, assembly GCA_020352625.1. Taxonomy (NCBI): domain Eukaryota; kingdom Metazoa; phylum Arthropoda; class Insecta; order Lepidoptera; family Pyralidae; genus Cactoblastis; species Cactoblastis cactorum. Next base: position 20,285 of record JADGIL010017552.1, read on the forward strand.
TTTTACTTCAATGGGAATTTTGAGAATATCTTATTTTGACCAGCTGATAAACTTACTCTTTCCTTAATAATATTTTAATAAAGATTAATTCTTAATTAAAACTTTGTTGTCGTGTTATCGAGCTCTAATTTCCAAATTATTTATTTAATCCATACTAATATTATAAATGGGAAGTTTGTTTGTTTGTTCGTCTTTCACGGAGAAACGGATTAGTGTGATTTTTTATGTGGAAATAGTTGAAGCTGGAGAGCCTATGCCAGGCTATTTTTTGTCTCTTTCTATCCCCCCTGAATTTGATGCGAGCCGCGAGGAAAAGCAATTATTATATAACTAGCTAATGCCCGCGACTTCGTCCGACCAATTGATACTATATCTTGTCAGCCCCTTTTTCGATTACAATAAATTATATCCATCGGGAACCATACATTTTTCCGGGATAAAAAGTAGCCTATCTTTGAATATAGGTTATAGCCCTTCGCTGTGCCAAATTTCATCCAGATCCATTTGGTAGTTTTTGTGTGAAACAAACATACAGACGGACAGATAGATAGATCGTTTTGGCTTCTATAGGTTCTATATAGGTTTTTCTTAAATATCTCCCATGTACAGCTTAGTTACAATTTTATTATATGTATAGATTTTATTTTTTAATGGGAACAACACGTCACATAAGAATATAATAACTAGTTCTTTTTTCTTAAATCTATTTTAATCCAGCATTCTCGCTATATTTAATTCGCATGTTTAATGAAAATAATATCTTGTTTAGTAATTAGTAAATAAAATATTAATGATTTTACGATACGCAATTATTTTTACATATAGTTTTTATCTATGATTTTTGTCAGTTTAAATAGTTCATTTATTTCAGATCAAAGATAAAGAACTGGGGATATACATATTATGTACTGATACATGATAAGATTTATACTCTAGACAGATCACGTATGTATGTACTATACTTATGTGTATACTTGTGAGACAATTGTCACGTCCATATTGATAAGGATCTAATTCTAAACTCACCTTTCAATATTAATACTTGTGATAGCTGATTTTAAAAAAAATCAGCTGATTGATTGCTACCTCTTCAAATTTACCTAAAATTATTAATTTCGAATCTGCATCGTTATAATAAAAATATTCACACTTCATGCTTGGCAAAGTCTAATTATATGTCACGAAATGTCAAAGTAAAGCAAGTCAAGTTTGCAGGCTCAAGTTGGGCCTCCGACTCTCTCACTCACCGGACGACGGCATGGCGGCTGATAGCCGCCATTCAGGCGTCGGTCTTTTGTGGGAGTGTAGTACTTGAAATGAAGTGTAGTACTTCCCTGGACGAGCCGGCCCATTCATGCTGCAACAAAGCAGCAGGCTCCATACCACAACAAGTAGTGGCTCCATACCACTACAAAAAGTGGCTCCATCCCACAAGAGAATCTTTTTGCGCCGTAATGTAAATCATGTCTCTTCCGCTTTCACGACTAAACCTACGCTGACGAAGTCGAAGACGGGAACACAGCTAGTATTGTAATAATCCTTATATTAACCCTTAAACTAACCAATGCAGAGGACGTCTCGGTCTCACGTACAACCCCACTGCACCTACAGCTAAGCGGCTTAACCCCATTAATTACGGGCTACGGTGAGCTAAATATGCAAACCAAATCGGCCACGTTTCAATATTCTGGTCACACTACAAATCAATGTTTGTTTACCTAAAGGAAAATTACTGTATATAAATACTGGCACATAATTCTAATTTAGCCTTTTGTATATAAAATCTTTATTGATAATTTATTTTCTTAAAAAGGGAACCGCCTTCAATACACCTTTTTTTAAGTTGGTTAAAATACCAAAACCTTCTCCAAACTATTCTTCTGCAAACTAAATCAAAATCGGTTCAGCCAAACGCAAGATAATCGCGGACAAACATATAATATGTGTAATTGTGTACTTACATACAGTTCAAATGGAGAATCTCCTTTTTTGAAGTCTGTTAAAAATGAAAGTTAATTTGCAAACATCTCATGAAACTGCTGAAATATGGTTAAAACAGTATAGGCATCACTAAACTACAAAATGATTCTTAAATATTAAAACTAACGTGTTAGACATCAAAAATCACGACACTTATTTCCTAATACAACTGTAACTGACTTTTTCTATACATTGATTATGTTAAAGAGAAAAAAATACGAGAGGATCTTATAAGGGTAATAAAGAGAATTTTATCTGTAAATATATTTGTGTTTATATATATTTCTAGACACCGATAACAACTGGTTGTAATTGATTTACTTTATATTGTGGTATTGTACCTCTAGACATTTAGCACAAATTCTGCTTTGTCATCATAAAATGCATTACGCAATGTTGTGCAATAATTATTTTTCAATTAATAAAAATATCAGTGTCTGGTTCGAATCGGTTATTAAATCGCTTATCATTACCTAATGCGAGCTTCAGGCGGTATAACTATCCCAAGATACAACAATTATCATAATAATATGTCTCAGTCCTAGAATTCCATCCATGTGACGATCACATACAGCTTCACCCAATATTACGAGTAGCATTCAGGTTTTGATTCGATTTGACGTCCTTGATGGTGTATTGTTAACGAGACTGACCGCTACCCAGGAGGTCCCGTGTTTGATCCGCGGTCAGGTCACGATGGAAAATGATCTTTTTCTGATTGGCCAGAGTCTTGTATGTTTATCTTTAATGTGTATTTGTTATATAATATAGTATCGTTGAGTTAGTATCCTGTAGTACAAGTTTCGAATTTAGTTTGTGGATAACTCAGTCCTTATATATATTTTTTTATTATTTATTTGCAAGACCAATACGATAAAAACTAAATATAGAATGGTAGTACATTTCTGATACTAAAACAATAATAAATAAAACAACAGGGCAAAAAGGCAGCCAAAAGTTCGGATACAGAAGAATTAATACCCTAAGAGAGAATATGTGGATGTTTTGTGGTTTAGATCGAAATAAGTCACAGGAAAAAGTTACAATGATGATGATGAAAATATGTTGTAAAATAATGAAATCATTTTCATCGATGACAATGGAATTTTACACATAATGATTTTTTTGGGAACGATTGATTTATCGTCATACGCTTATTAGAGACTTATTAGAGACAGCATCAATTTGTCATCAATCAATGTTTATATAAATAAATATATGTATATA
>JADGIL010017555.1:0-10495 GCA_020352625.1 Cactoblastis cactorum
AGATAGGTTACTTTTTATCCCGGAAAAATGTACCGTACATTTTTCCGGGGATATAATTTTATGTATTCCCGAGGGATATAATTTTATGTATTGCAAATACTGTAAAATCTACGCGGACGAAGTCGCGGGCATCAGCTAGTATGTTATATACATATATGTAATAGATCTATTGTACTTATACAGTATTATTTAAGATACTATTTTATCGAAATTTATCCACGTTAACATTTAACATTTTCTTTTCTTTTGTCATTCAAAACACGTCCGAGCTCACACTGGACGGCAAAGACATTGCAACGAGATCAAAATTCACAATCAACCAAAAGCAGACATGAATGTGAAGATTATATGTAAAAATCCACTGCTTTTGTTGCCAAACATTTTGAGGTTAAACTGCACCTCAATAACTATATAAAATACCTAATAAAATAAACAAACGGTAATTAAGTCTAGACAGCAAATTATAACTAGGGTAGATAATACGACTTACGTTGAAATAAAATTTCGTAATGTTTACAATAAACCTGGAATAAGGGTAACTACCATAAAAATTACAAGTTGTGGATATTTTAATTTTTGAAACGTATGTAGTTTTTTTTTTAATTTCGCTATGTAGGCCCGATAAAAAGAAATTATTACCCTCCACAGTGAATAACTTGAAGTACCTAGGTAATTATTTACTTGTAATATTTTTTTGATAACACAATACTTAATTACCTTTTAAATGATCTTAATAACCGGTCAGAGGGATATTTAAAAATATTCTACATTTCATATGTATATTTATTTCATATTTTTCTACTTACATACTTCACTATGTCATCTTTTAATAATTTGTTCGATTTCATGACTTCTTCTCTAATATGTATTTGGTTTGTATAATCGCGCCTACTATGTAAAATTACATCAGACTCACTGCTCTCTAAAATACAGGTTTATTCCTAGCTTAGGGAACAAAAAATCATTTAACTAAACTATAATATAAATACAAACTTTATATGTAACATTGTATTATGTAATGCCTTATTAAAATAAAGATTCTATTAATATAAAAAAAAATAGGTCTGTAATAAAAATGTATGTATTTTGCCATATAGTCGCAAGCAACAAAACATATAATAAAGACTAAAGTTGATTTCTCGCTATATGCTTACTAACACAAGCATTATCATTATAATTATAAGCACGTAGGTAAACACATATGTACATAAAATCAAGAAATGCAGCAATAATTAGTAAAATAACCTTTAGAAGATTCCGCTTTAGGTATCGTATTCATAATTATGGACCGGTTTTTAATTATTCATATAGATAAGTATCACGTCTTTATCCGATACGGGATAAACAGAGCCAGAGTCGCAAGACTCGATGGCTACGCTTAGCAAAATGATGGGCTTATTGGCGGAATGAATATTCACAAAAAGTGACAGGTTGCTAGCGCATCGCCTATGAGAATTCTCGTTTCAAGCACTTTCCCTTGATTGGCTTTTACAATCTGCGCGGGCATATTCTAAGCCCTTCTTTCTCTCCCAGACCAGCAAGGAAGATTTAATTGTTCATATATGTACCTTATTGATTTTAGATTTCATAGTGGTATAAGCCTGCTGCATGCTTTTTTAGCCTGCAGCATAAATGGGCCGGCTCGTCCGGGGCAGTGCCACACTCCCACAGAAGACCTACGCCTGAATGGCGGTTATCAGCCGCCATGCTCTCACGTCTGGTCAGTGGGAGAGCCGTAGGCCCAACTTCCCCGCCCTCCCCATTTGGGGAGGGCGGCCCTTTTTAAAGGCCGGCAACGGTTCAGTGACCTCGCGGGTGTAACATCACGTGACCCGCCTGCTCGTTTGCTTCCCTCTTTCATAAAAAAAATAAACGTTAAGAAATCTAACATTCTTAGAAATAAACTTTTCGCTCAGTGGTAGAGCTTTGCACAATAAAAGCCGTCGCTCTTAATTAGCGTGAGAACAGTTGGAGCAACTTGAAGTTTTATCCGTAGATAGATAAGTTAATGATAAGGGCTGGAATGCAAAAATAAATAGTACAATACAAAATAGGCGGGTTATCTCGTGTTTATTAAAAGATGAAGATATATTTTGACGATTTATTATAGTTTCTTAAGTATATTAGGAATCTTAACTACTTAATCATGAATTGTGGAAAGGAGAATGTGTCGTAGTTCCACCTGAAAAAATTTTTACTTTGTAAGGACTATCTCTGTTCGAGTCGAATTTATACGACGGAAATGGTGGCCTCTTGGTAGGATTTAGGTATAAGTCGAATATCGATTGAGTAGGTCTGTTAGAGACCAGTCTCGATACAGATGATAATGACGACTTAAGTGACGGGGTGGTCTTGTTCTGTACACTCCACGATTTAGTCGTCAACGTTGGTAAAGTAGGCACGACAACAGGAAAGTCTCTTCGGAATGATACCCGTCCGTAAGGCGTTCTTGTCGGAAGTGATGCTAAGGACGACGTTTGAAGGTTGAGTGTTGATCGTGCGGTTGTAAAACTGTACGCTAGGGCTCGTGTGGTGCGTGCGTAGGGAGCGCTCGTCGGAAACGGTTGGCGCGGATGGTACCAGGCCGTAGTGGCCAAACTGGAAGCTGTAGGCTTCGAGGTATCAGGATATTTGGTTGTGTATTCGTATCGCGACACACCAAATTTTTTATCAAAGCCACTCCGCACTATATTTTTGCCATCTTGTGTGATTTTATTCCGAAACTGGTTGCTTTCAATCACCCTCCAAGGCACAAAGGGACGTGTAGTCGTGGTGGTTATAGACGTAGTGGTGATTGTTGTTGTAGCGGATTTGTTAAAACTGCTTGTGAATTGAGGCAATTTTAAATCGTCAACGTTTTTTATTTTACTATTCATCCAGGTTTTGGTTTTAGCTGTTTGTGCAAAATCATATTTGAAGTGATCCTGGAAAATATCACTGACCGCTAAGAAAGACGGCTTTTGATTACCGTGATTCCCTTGGAGCAATCTCGTACTGGGGCTGAGACTACGTTCAGCTGTTGCATTCTTTACGTAAAGATCGATAATGTTCGTCGTGTACGTGCTTTTTGGGGCTGTATTCTTAGGAAGACCATCGCAATCAGCTAGATACTTTTTAGTATTGTGCTTGCAGTGTTGCGGGTAGACCACCCAGGCCAAGAAGCCGTTGCCTTGCAAGCGGGTATGTTCCTCGTGTATTTGCAGGGAGCACTTGATGTCGTCTTTGATGTCGTCATCTCTGAACGCTGAGCACGGGACTCCACAGGCCTTTCCTGGCCCGCACCAGAACAGTTCACTGATTTGGAAGATGCCGTGGTCCCCACTGCCGTAGTTTTGAGCGGCGGTGTCGAGGCGAGACTCATGAAAGGCAATGCACACCCAGGTGGAGACGTGCTCTCGCGGGACGCCGTTGTCTCGCAGCTCCCGCGCGAGCTCGCAGTTGGAGAGCACGCGCGCGTTCGCGAGCGCGACGAGCGCGGCCCACCACGCGACGCGGATCATCGTTACTTGCGTATGAGCAAAAACGTCTCGCGTATGCTATTATATTTTACGAGATTGCCTCCCGCCGCGCGGTCGATCTGTGTCGCGCCCGTATTACGGTACTTTATTAGCAATGTCTACTGATAAAGGGTAGTTACAATATTAGTGTGTAAGATATATGCCGCTAGGAGGTGACAGTCACAGATGCCCGCTCACCTTGAGGCTGCGTCATCGCAGCTACAACGCTGCGCAACTGTCCTTTGCAAACAAAATTGTTTTCATATATGTATATAGGTACTCAAAGCTGGACGAACAAGTAACCGATGTCGTCGACTTAATTATGTCATTCAGATTATTTATTTCTTAATGTCAACTATATATAATATATAAAAGGTCAAACCATTTGTCTATATAAATTGTTAGTTAGTGGAATAAAATCCATTTGTAATTTGTAATATTGATAATAAAAATATCGGCACTTGATTTAGTATATTTTTCGTTTCATTGTTAACTCATAAATCAGATGGGTTGCAGGCTGCCAGCGAGTACAAACTGATCTTCCGGCTCGGGTCAGAGGTGAGCCGACGGCCTCAGCTAGTAGTTTAATTTTAAAGTTATGGCATTGACTTGCGAGCATTTCGGACAACATCGCAGACAGCTGAGTTAGAATACTCAAAAGTTCGCAATTTTTATGGAGATCTTTTTATGTTATCAATCTAGGGATTCTGAACATTAGTAAAACCGGATTAAATTTCCGGATTTTTGTTTTTGTTTTATTGATTTACGTTATTAAGATTACTTTTAAATAGCGAGTTATTATTCTCAATTCAAAGTACTACTTTATCATATTTTTATTATAAATATAACATATAAACATATTTTATGAATAATTAAACATATTAATTAATATCTAAGATTTATTTGTATAGCATAGTCATCAAAAGATTTGCTTAAAATTTTTTGTGGAAACAAAATTTCGAACTACTTCATGACAAGTTACCATTGTTTTCTTGTAATAATCACTTAAACTATTATTATATATTTCTTTATTTAATGTATAATTAACGAATATCTTAGGAATTAAGAGACAGACGTTTTGTTTGTTACAAAGACATTAATATATTTAAAAAAATAAAAGAATATGTCAATACCGAATCAATCCCTGCATCCCGGGATTATCGACAGAGAATCCCCGAAATACCAGAATCAAAATTGTAGAATGGTATTAGAGCCCAAGATGAAATGTTTGATTTATTAAATGTATGTGTTATGATATCCGATTGCAAAAATTAATCAAAATATTAAATAACTAATTTCCATCTATTCTCTCACATATTATGAAGCGAAAGATTTTGCTTGTGCGTCAGCTTGTTTGGTCCAACATCCTAATATCAAGAACTCTATTCGGAAAGCTCTGTCAATTCGGGCAGTCCTTTTATCGAGATAGGCTATCAGGCTTTTAAACAGTACGGGCAAAACTGCGGGACGGTCGCTAGTTCAGAAAAAAGTTTTAATAATGTGTGAATGTCAGCTGCAGATAAAGTTTCATTTAATTAATTAATTAATTTTTTTAAAACAGGAGGGTATATTTTTAAATAACTGTTATCGATACATTATAAAAATAACATTAATATCAATCATCAAGAAAATCATATCTGATCGCACTGTCCACCTGAGATTCTTCTTTCCAAAAATTCATTTACTGAATGATAAAATAAATTAAGCTATCGAAACTAGTGCATCGGGTCGGCTATTTTTAACCCGGAGGTGGTTAAAATCAATACCGTCATGAGATATATAGGGCATCGCGTTATGCCTAGGTGCTGAGGCTCAGTTGACCTAGCTCCTCTCCCGGCGGCCCCTTTATGGCGCGTGCGTAGGGATCCTATCGATCTAGACGTGCCGTTTGTCAATCTCTCCGGGTTGTATGATGCATTTCCGACTAGCCAAAATACCGTGGCGTTACGGCGGCCCGTTTGTCTGTCGACTATACCTCCAAACTTAAATTATACTTATGTGAATGCGATAAGTTATATCTGTTAAACTTTCACGATGTAACCGTGCAGCCGATATTAAAATTTTCTTTAATTTCAAATGACTCTAGTAGGTCATAATAGGCAATTCCTATTGCCTATGTATGAAAATTCTAAGGAACATCATCGTCATTTGACCTGACATTTCTTGCAATCAGCTGATACGCGTCAGAGCTCGTGATCCCTAAATTAGGTGATTTGGCAGACCTGACCTCCGCAACACAAAAGATAAATCAGAATCAATTTAGAGAAAGGTTTTCACCAACGCTAGATTGCGTTCGGAACTAACTGTTTAACATAATTTCTGAATCACGGAATTATTTTGCTTTTCATCCGATTGCGGCAGAAGGAGGGTTATTGGATAATCAGGTGATTTAAGCCTACAATGTCCTAACCAGAGCTAAAACCACCATATTTACAAAATTACTTTTCATATTGAACCCTTCAAATCATAAGGCCTGTTTCTTCACCACTGGTCCACAGAATCCGAAAATTAATGATTTAAAGGTCCACCAAGAAAATGAAGACGCGGTAAGAACAACGTAGTGTTTATAAAATGCTACAATTAAAAAAATTGGACAATTGCATAGAGCGTTGTGGTTATAATTATCGCAAGCTTCTAAGGCTATTTGGTTATAGTAACCCAGAGCCGATTAACCTTTTATCTGGGACTAGACTTTAAGACTGATTCTAGCTTGGCAACTGGAGAATTCTTCTTTTCATTACATGCGGGCGAAGCTGTGGATTGTTTTGTGTAATTTTTAATCATTTTCTTCTATCTATTCATACAAAAACATGTGACAGATATGAAATTAAAATTTAATGTTTTTTTTACACCCGCATGGATAAAAGTATATCCATAAACTTTGTGACTCTCGCAACTTTCGACGCAATTAATTTTAACGAGGAGATATATAGCCGACAAATATTGTATTTTTTTTTTAGAATTATTTATCGATCCCGATATAAATCTTTATAAACTAAATGCTTATATGATCTAAGTTATAAATTTTCTTGGTCCCGGGGACAGTGGGATTCATCGACACAGACACAGGGTAGACAGAGCCATGAGTCGCGAGTCTCGAGACCACGGCTAGCAAAATAGTGGGATTTTTGATGGAATGGAGATTCAAGAAATTGTGACAGGTTGCACGCTTGTGAGAATTCCTGATTCAAACCCTTTCGCTTGATTGAATTTTAAAATCTGGTGGGATGAATAACATTTGGCACATACTACATTTTTCTGTCGCTCCCGGATCATGGATGGAACATCGTCGATATATAACTTAACTATATATATAAAAGCGAATAATACCTCATTCACTCATCACGAGTGCAAAAGGGGACGTTTCTTTTAGGACGTATGTTGGTGCTTGCTGAGACTGGATTGTGAATCTATATTGTGCGTATTATAATATCCGGATATATTATTAATATTAATAATATTTTGCGTATTATAATATCCGGATCGGAAATTATAATACGCAAACGTAGCCGCGGCTAAAAGTTTGTATCAATATAAAATCAATAAAGGAAGAATATACATAGATACGCGTAATGACATCTTCGCCAACACATTTATTTGTAACATGATATTAAAACTGCCGTTTCTTAAATGTAAACGCTTACGTAATACACCATTTATATAAACAATATTACGCGTCTTTGGCGATTGACATACTAATTGGCGATGTTAAGTTTATATTACAATAAATTTGTAAAAACTTATTTGAAAATCATTATGCTAACGAAGCGAGCACTCAAAATCCCCCTGTCATTTATCAGTATGTATTTAGTGGTAGTCATATAAGAAGACTCACGTTTTACAAAATCAAATAAGTCTTTGTTCTATAATCGTAATACAAAGGAAAAGTTGCTGAACGAATTTTGTTTATGTAATTATTTGTTTACTGACTGAAATTATTTTATGTTTTAATTAGAAAGTCGCTTTTTCTTAGAAAATAAGAAGGTACTACCTATATTAAAAGCAATGTAGAAGAATATTTTTTATACAAAGCAAGTTAATTAAAGAAGTTTTACAAGTAGAAAGACGATAAAATGCACCAGTATTAATTAATGCTGTTCTCTTTCTGAGTATTTTCATAAGCCGTAACAGAGACTAGATTAATTAATAGCCAGCAGTATCCGAGAAAAAATGAATACTTATTTCCGTCGTAATAAGAATAAGGGCTGCACCAGACAGAAAAATATAATTCCAAAGACTATTTCTAAATAAAGATAATAATATCTTGTTAATAATTACGTTTAACAGTTAGAAATATTTCGAAATTTAAAACACTTAGAACAAAGGATCGTGAACGAGCATGACTCCTGTTTTCACCAATAAATATCTAAATAATATACTAAAATCCTAAGTCGTAAATATAAACTGACAACCTTAAGTTAGAAACAGCAGAGACCCCTAATGAATTTTAGGTCTATAACAGTATACCAATAAAGTTCGAACAAAAATTGAGTTTATATAAATAAATGTTGATTTGGCTAATTATCACTCTAGGATAAGGTCAAGTTGATTTAAAAGTTAATAGGCAGGCATATTTGTTTTTAGACTGTGTAACACAATTTGATATTCATAATATGTATTTATATTACGATTTATTTAAATACATATGTATGTATGTGTTCTTTCGGTCATCACATTTAATATTATGCCAATGTAAAAAATATAGTAAGTAAAAATGTCATTTAGAAATATGTTAGCTTTTGCTTAAGCATTTTTCTTAATATTTAAGTAGAAAAATGTCCAAAGAAGCCTCTTGCCAATCCCTCTTGACCAGACCTGGGAAACGAATCCAAGACCTGCTGCGGATACGCAGATTAATCAAGGTCACGAAGGCCTTTTACGAAATAAATAATACTTAATCAAATTTTATAAAAAAAATCTTAATAACATAAACTTATTTCGAGATGGAGCTAGATGCAGGTACTTAGTGAGTTTTCCAGGTTAAGGTTTTTTTGTTTATCAAACGCATTACCTAGCTTTGTTTGCGTTGTTTTATGTCTATTTGAAGTCAACACCATAGATCAAATACAACGATTGAATGTTTACATGTTAATCTTAATACTTATTTATTCTAAGTCGTTTACGTCTAACACTCTCCGAGGAGGAAGGATAGCATATGGTGGAATTATTTGGTTTTTAGTTAAAGTAACCTACTTATGAGACCTATGAAAAGAATATTTTATAAGTTATATCCCTTTTAGAATTGACATTAAAATGTATGTAGTTATTATAACCTTTTTTGCAGTCGGGTAAAGATACGATATAAATTGAAATGTCATAAATCGATACCGGAAAATGAAATCACTTTAGATGGTGTTTTATTTTTTTAATAAATTATGACGAACGGCATTGAAATAACAATCTTGCAACTAATTATTGATAGTAGCTCATCAGCCAGTAGCCATCAGCATGTGACGTGGTGTGATGGTTGATTTACCAGTCCTCAACAGATTCCGAGTTAGATCGACAGAATAGAAAATGGTATTTTTCTGAGTGGCCTGGCTCTTGCGTGTTTGTCTTAGTATATATATTTTTTATATAAAAAGGAGGCAAACGAGCATGCGAGTCACGTGATGTTAAGTGATCACCGCCGCCCATAGACACTTTCAACACCCGCGGGGTCACAAAAGCGTTGCCGGCCTTTAAAAAACCCTCGCCACAAGCCTGATTCACCGTATTTATTTAAAAATACAGTATTCATATTTATTTTTAATCGACATACTTCCTTTGATACTGCGGGCATGTTGACTTTAATAAATATTGAAAAATATTCTCGTCATATACAAACACCGGGAATACGAGTGAAACTTTAGAATTTTTCAGTTTCAGTTCTATGTTTTTTTATATGAACTACAGTCGTGTTAATTAAAAGTCATGTTTGCAACCGGAGTTCGTTACCGGGGACAAAATTTGAAGGTTTGATTGCTCTTTTCGATTTTCCCACGTTTTATTTTCTAAGTTTCATTTATTCATTTTATAAACCAAAGTTAACTAATTATTTGATTTTCAAACAGACGGAATATCATCAAAGTTTTAAACAAAGACACAACTAATAAAAAAAGGTTCACATTGATTGCATGCCTATGCAAACTTTAAGATAATTATCTATTAAATTTAAAGGTCAAGTGCGAGTCTGAAACGCACACTAATGGTTCCGTATCAGTCCTACGAGGCATTAAAAAAAAATCAAACTAATTACATAACATTTCTACCTATGTAGAATTATACATATATACCATATTTGGGTGTTCCACATGTATGCATACAAATAAACTGTTCCACGGGCTCGTAATTCCTTTAAAGTAGCGTTAGATATACGGATAACTCGGTGCCCATTTTACAATTTGCCTGAAGAAATTGAAAAATAAAGTAGACGAGTTCCATAATTGCGCGCAATTTACGAGTCGATTGGCTTCACTGCGGCTACCGGCCTTCGCCGTAAATTCGCACCTCTAAGTAAGCGCGGAAGTCAGAAATGAAAAAAGAAGTTTGAATATTTTTATTATTATATTCTTGATCATGGAGTAGGTACCAAGTCAAATCTAATATATTTATCATTTTAATTAAATGTATTGAATTTAATTCCTCAAACAACCGCGTAATTACAAGATGTTTCATTCATGCTCTGAAAAATAAAAAGCTTAGTACCATTAAAGAACTATGTATCAAACTGACATATGTATGTCAAACTGCACCACTCCTTATTCTATGCACTGCATTGAGTACTCCCCATTCGATGTTCATTGTATAATTCATATGGCAAACTAACACATAACATTTGCTTTCTTAATTTTTCACGCCATGGGAAGACTTTATACGTCCGTAGCATTTGACATTTTTAAAGAATTAAATTCAATATTTATTTATGGTTAATTGGTAGACCTAAAAAACCTTAATTTTTTTCTGGTAATCAGCAATATTATACCTAATATCAGAAAAATTAATAAATAAATATATAG
>JADGIL010017604.1:0-13678 GCA_020352625.1 Cactoblastis cactorum
TATATAGTATAACAATTACTTACGCACTGTTTGAAAATAACGCTAATTATTATTATTTTACTCTTTTTAGTACTTGTGTATTATACGCATATTTGAAGTCGGTTTTTTTAAACGTAGTTTTATTTATTTATAAACAGATTAGTATCCAGATAGGTGCAAAATCAAATTAAAAATATTTATTCAGAAAGTAGCCGTTCACAGGTACTTTTTTACGTCAATATCTAACCAAAATTAATATTTTAATCAAGCTACAGACTACCAGCATTTCGGAACGACCGCTGCTGAGAAGAAATGCCGAAAGAAACTCAAGCAGTTTTGGTCCCTATTAAGCCAGAGGGCTTGATTTTTTTTATGTCAGAAGGAGGCAAACGAGTAGGCTGGTCATGCGGTGTTAAGTGATCACCGTCGCCCATAGACAACTGCAACACCCGCGGCGTTACAGAAGCGTTGTCGGTCTTTGAGGAATTTATACGCCTTTTTTTTAAGTTTCTGAAAAATTATGATGAAACTCATTAAAAGAAATAAATAAACCGTACAATTTAAGGCGTATCTCAATAATTTTGTATTATTATAAACAGGATCCTAAATAAAACAAAATTGTGGGTGTACCTACCTATGTCTTAATAAATTATTCATAATATTTTCTTGGGATATTTTCACAGTCTATCGAAATATATAGACTGAAATTGTATTTTATTGTTATTCTTTAGTATCTAAAACAATCTTGTAAATACAAATGTTTTTGAAAATAACAATTTTTCAAGAAAAATATTCTTGTAACTAACTCTTCTTTATTTCTTCGGGGAAGTTGGGCCTCCGGCTCTCCCACTCACCGGACGGAGCATGGCGGCTGATAGCCGCCATTCAAGCGTTGGTCTCACCTCAGTCTTTTTGACATCGACTGTTTTTGACATTCTTAACTTCTGAAAACTAGACATTCTTTTCTTATCAATTAATTAAGTTTCTTACGAAGTATTGCTCACATACATATGTATAATGGATCGGTCCGATATATGTCAGAACTGGATCGACAAACATGTCAGAAGGCCTATTGAAGATAAGGAACTCACAGTTTCAAAATTTGTAATACATAATTCATATTATCTATTGCCATAGTTTACAAGTTGACATGATTTGAACCTCGGACCTACTTTGACTTTAGGTACAACTAACCCTATCGCTTGTTATTTAAAAAACGTTAGTAAAAATAACTTTTTATAAACGATTATTGATTTGAATTCCTATAACTTAGAGCATTTTGACCAATAATTATGCGTAATGTTTTATTCATGAAATATTATATGTTCATACTTTCAAATTATGAATGTGCAAGTGTATTATTTTGTTTGTTTGTACGTCTTTCACGGCAAAACGGAGCAACGGATTACTGTGACATTGACTGCTTTTTGTCATTTTCTAGTTAAATATAATAAAATATCGGTCTCAGTTTCTATCTTAGCCACAAAAAATCTCATAAGCTCCTTACCTAAACTTATATCTTATATAAACTTATTTTTATTTTTTTGCAATATCGTTTTACTCTACATGTTTATAATACTTTATATTATTTACTGTTCATAATGTTATTAGTATACATATGGTTTTTTCCGTGACGTCACGTAAGGTGGCGGCTGAAAATCAGTGCTGGGCATGATGGTCAGCGTAACACTGAGCCGTCACCTATTGATTTGTTCATATAAAATTTATTTTTCTGTATTTTTTAATATGTTCTAAGTAATATTTTAGCAATAAACCATATTCTATTCTTGTTCATTAAAATTTTTTAATAGTATGTGTATCATATTATAAACTAATTGATCTAAAAATTATTAATAGAAAAAACAAAATTTCCTTACAAATTTTATAGCTTCTCAAGGTCACTGCACTATAGCAACGTGCCCAAAAGGCTGGCAGCATTGCCTATTTGGATGGCAATACTAACCCTTTGGGCAAAAAGCTCCTAGCCCTTTGATTTCTATTCTATATCAATGAAATTAAATCAATCATATCTTCAAATCATATTATTTTATCATTATATGTTTGTGGTCTTAACTTAGGACTATTCGCCATAGTCCTAAGTTAGGACCACAAACTAAATTTTCATAAATTGACGGCAATCTAATTTACCCTTGAATCGTATTGTAGGCTACAGAAATACAGCTTACGAACGCCTCGCAACTCGTTTAGATTCGAACTTCATTTTTTATTCAGACCCTCGGCCCTTTTCATTTTCCATAATGAAGTAGTATCAAAGTCACTCTCATATTCAAGATTGCTAGGTGTGGATCGTAACTACACTGTATGTTGTTTGTTGTCCTAATAAGTGACAATTTTATTCCTATTGGTGTTTGGTCGGTTTATTATAGACGTTAGCGATTGGAATGTTTCAAGATTTTTAATAATTATACGCTTATAATAGAATAAGTAATTATATCATTGATGGCCTTCTGAATAGGCCGAAACGGTCGTCGGCGATACCGACTAAAAATTGACGTGAGTAATACCGAGTGATATATACTTTAAAAGAATAAGTAATAAAGTGAAAATATTTAGTAGTGACATTTTTCTGTTTTTAAAGTGTCCTTGATTTGAGAAAGCTTCGGGTCGCAGTTTTTACAGTAAAATTACTCATAAGGTCACATCTAGGAAAAGTGGAAAAATATAAGCAAAATTATTTATTCACTATCATGGATCCACAATCTGATTAAAAAATATGAATATATGTAACTCTTCTATGTATCGTAGGATTTGATAACTACACATATAATAAAACTGTAACCGAGTTTTGTCTGTACCTGGAAGGTAATATTAAGGAAATAAAATATTTCCGTACCCCTATTACTAAGACTTCACTGTCTGTCAGTTTGCATGTCTGTCTATCACCAGGCTGTATCTTATGAACCTAATCTGTTAAAATTATAATATTTAAGTATTTGTTGCCGCTGTAAAAACAAATACTAAAACAAAATAAAATAAATATATAAGGGGGCTCCTATAAAACAAATGTGATTATTTTGCTTAATTTTGCTCTATATTAATAACTAGCTAATGCCCGCAACTTCGCCCGACCCACTGGATAATATAATAGTCCCTGGCTTGGTTACAATAAATTATATCCCTCGGGAACCGGACATTTTTCCGGGATAAAAAGTAACCTATCTTTCAATCTAGGTCATAGTCCAACGCTATGCCAAATTTCATCCAGATCTGTTGGGTAGTTTTTGTGTGATGCGCGTACAAACATACAGACAGACAGACAAAAATTCTAAAAACATTATTTTTGGCTTCTATAGGTCCTATAAAGAGCCCCTATATATTTTTTTCATAAATATCTCCTATGTACAGACATAGCTCAGTTACAATTTTATTATATGTATAGATTAAGCTCCCGAAGCTGTAGAAGGTGACATCACAGACCGTGCCCGTGGTAAGTAGTTCCAGTAGACTATCATTTGTTGCATTGACGACCTGGTTGGTGCAGTGGTAAAGTCCTCAACTCTCAATCAAGAGGTCCCGGGTTCGAAACCTGGTCAGGTCATGATAGAAAATGATATTTTTCTGAGTGGCCTGGGTATTGTATGTTTGTCTGTATATATAATTATTTACAGTCCCCATAATACATGTCTCGAAATTAGTTTGGGCCTAACTCAATTGTGTATTTTGTCCATTTATATTTATTTACTAGCTCATTCCCGCGACTTCGTTCACGTACATTTTACGATAAATTATATCCCTCGGGCACCGTACATTTTTGCGGGATAAAAAGTAGCCTATCTTCTATTTTCATCGCTATGTCAAATTTCATCCAGATCTGTACGGTAATTTTTGTGTGATGCACGTACAAACATACTGACAAAAATGCTAAAAATAATAGTTTTGGCTTCATAGGCCCCATAAAGAGCCTGTATATATGTTTTTCTTAAATATCTCCCATGTACAGACATAGTTACAATTTTATTATATGTATAGATTATCGATCGCTCATATACACTAGGACTTACAAATAATGAATCCTCCGAAGCCGTAGAAGGTAGCCTCACAGATCGTGTTGATCAAAACGCCGGCCACGTTTGTGCCGACGATGGAGCCTATACGACCCACCATCATTGTTAAACTCACTGCCATGCCTCTGTCAAATAATAATTATTTTTGATTAGCTAGTATTATAATGTCATACTAGAAGAGATCGTAAATTATTATAGCTATTATTATAAAGCATATAAAGCGATTGTTTTTCAATCGTAATTTAATTAACCATTTTGAATGATAATCCTTATGCCCTTGGATAACCATTTACATATACATGCATTCAATTACTTTATTAGACATTAAATAAAAGATAATAATTAAATAAGTATACTATAACAATTTGTACGAAATTATCTGTCACGAAACTCAAATTATCACCTGAATAACATTTGAGCTGTGGGCCAAATTGGTATATTACTTAGATATAAAAAAGCGCTGGCAAATTTTCTATGTGAATGACGGAACAGAATCAGTTGAATAGTTTAGTACGTCGCCTGAATGGCGGCTATCGGCCGCCATGCTCCGTCCGGTGAGTGGAAGAGTCGGAGGCCCAACTTCTCCACCTTCTCCAAATGGGCCTCCCCATTTTTTATAGGAGGTTTTTTATAGGCCGGCAACACTTTCTGTAACTCCGCGGGTGTTGCAGTTATCTATGGGCGGCGGTGATCACTTAATATCTGGTGACCCGCCTGCTCGTTTGCCTCCCTTTGACATAAAAAAAACGTCGCTCAATTAATAAGGTTGACTGTCAGAGAATGCTTTTAGCATTAAGTCCGCTTATTATAGGTACTTTTACAATCTGTAATTGTTTAATAAAGGTTAAATAAATAAATAGAATAGAAATAAATAAAACTTTTTTTTACTCACCTAAGATTAGTCGGAAAGATTTCAACCGCAAACGCGTTGACTGGTCCTATAGCCAATCCAATCAAACATAACGACGACAATAGCGCAGCAAAAACCATAGACTGCGTCACGTGATTTATCAACACGGAGAATGTGCCAAAAACAAGAAAGACCATGATCACGAGGGGCTTCTTGCCTATAAACTTCACTGTCAGACTGACAGCCAGAGCTATGAAAGCGCAGCTCACATTGGCTATGGAGTTGATAATGAACGTCATTGGATCTATTGTGTCGTCGCATGTCGATTGATCGATTGCCTAAAAAGAAATAGATATTGTCATTGACATATCTTGGAAGGGATAGGGACCAAAGCTTTTTAAGGTTCTTTCGGCATTTCTTCTCAGCAATGGTCGTTTCGAAATGCCGGTAGGCTGTAGCTTAACATATGAATGGTTATTTATTGCTTATGATGGTCTGATTTCTGAATAAATATTTGATTTTGACACATGACGTCACATGAAGTTAGCTTCTCGATGTCTCCACGTTTACCTTACAGGCCGATCAGTCTAAACTTTAATAAATAACTATACTTTCTATACTTCACTCATAATTTCAATCACTACATAATATTAAACAAAGTAACTTTCTGCTCTGTCCCAATCTATGCTTTGATTTTTAAAAGTACACAACGGATTTTGGTACGTTTTTTTACAGTCAGGGTGATTTACAAGGAAGGTTTTTAAACCCGTGTGAAGTCGGGCCGGGTCGCTGATTTATAATATGAGTTTATGATCAGAATATCACCTGATCAAATCTCTGACCGATTACGTTACAGGCCGTCAGCCCTTGGCTGTCTCCCGTCAGCACGCGGTTGAGGATGTCCGGAATCCACATGTACAAGCCATTTAGTCTGAAATTAAAATGATTTTGTTATTTTATACATACAGTATCACATCTTTATTCCTTACGGAGTATACAGAGTCCAAAGTGGCGAGACTCGGTGGCTACGCTTAGAAAAATGGTGGGCTTATGGAGATTCAGAAATACGTGACAGGTTGTTCGGCATACAATGGCCCATTGTCTATGAGAATTCCCGTTTCAAACCCTTTACCTTAATCGGCTTTGGCAATCTTCTAAGAAAGAGTAGCAGGTGGCAGATACTACCTTGATTGTCTTTAACATTTTGCGAGGGAGAGTAGCAGTTGGCAGATTCCATGTTTTTCTTCCGCTACCAGCATTTTATTTTGTATACAAATAATAATTTTTGAGAAAGGCATTTTTAAAATTAATTAACCAAAACCTTTATCATAAGTAACATGTAGTCTAAACTAAATTCAAATATAAAATTAATTTAAATAAAAAAACAAATCTGTTATAAACCTAAAGAATGAAAATTTATTATTTACTAGCTAATTCCCGCTACTTCATCCGACTAATAGAAACTATAATATCTTGTTACAATAAATTACTTATCTCCCTCGGGAACCATACACTTTTCCGGGATAAAAAGTAGCCTTACTTTTAATCAAGGTCATAGTCTATCACTGTGCCAAATTTCATCCAGATCTGTTCGGTAGTTTTTGTGTGATGCGCGTACAAACATAAAGACAGATAGACAAACATTCTAAAAACAATCGTTTTGGCTTCTATAGGTCCTTTTTTTATGGCAGAGGGAGGCAAACCAGCAGGCGGGTCACGTAATGTTAAGTAATCACCGCCGTTCATAGACACCTGCAACACCCGGGGGGTCACAGAAGCGTTGCCGGCCTTTAAGGGATTTATACGCCCTTTTCTTGAAGGTGTCGATGTCGTATCGGTCCAGAAATACCGCTGCAGTCAGTTCGTTCCACAGTGTGGTCGTGCGTGGTATAAAGTTTCAAAAGTGGTATAAAGTTTTTTCTTGTTTCGGTTATTTCCAAATAATATTTAATACGTCATAGGATAAAGGATAAAGTAACTAACTTCAACTAAGCAATAATATTTACCATTTTAATCTATCACATTACGACATAACCTTTGCATGCTCGTTCATTTCTACGTCACTCTATCATAATATAATTTTATGACATTTTATTATGTTTATTATTCGCTGGGTTTCTGCATATCTTATCTACAACATTTATGTAGCGTCATTAAGTAGTTGATATGCCTGACAGTTTTGTAAGATATATCTATACATATAATAATAGCTTTCCGCTCTGTCCCAATCTATGCTTAGATCTTTAAAGTACACAACGGATTTTGGTGCGGTTTTTTTTTATAGATAGGGTGATTTACAAGGAAGGTTTTTAAACCCGTGTGAAGTCGAGGCGGGTCGCTAATCTATACATATAATAAAATTGTAACTAAGCTATGTTTGTACATGGAAGATATTGCAGAAAAAAATATATACGGGCTCTTTACAGGGCCTATAGAAGCCACAACTATTGTTTTTAGAACTTTTGTTTGTCTATCTGTATGTTTGTACGCGCATCACACAAAATCTACCGACCGAATCTGAATGAAAGGCACAGCTGTGGACTATGTCCTAGAATAAAATAGGCTGCTTTTAATCCCGGAAAAATGTACGGTTCCCGAGGGATATAAATCTACGTTCACGAAGTCGCTGGCATTAGCTAGTCATCATCTGCCTGCCCTGCTCCCATTTTATTTGGGGTCGGCGCAGTATGTCTTATTCTTCCATACTTTTCTGTCACTCGTCAAAAGGTCATTCACACCCATTAACCCTGGCATTAGCTAGTAATAAATATATAAATAAAGAAGCATATCATACAGATTAGTTAGCCCCAACGTAAGATCAAGGATCACTTGTGTTATGGTATACTTATTTAGCGATACTATATTTATAATAATAAAACGTCCAAGACGGAGGCCAATCAAAAAAAGAATATTTTTCATCATGACCTAACTGGGAATCGAACCTACTAAGTAGCGTTTAGTCGCGTTAACTATTACATTTGTAACTGATTTATTAAGTTTATTTTTCATGAAAATTTAACAAGCTTTACAATGTTTTCTTGTTTTTTTCGGCACTAGTTGCCTGCTTATTATTTGCAGATTTATTATGTTTATTTAGATATTCTATGTAATTTTTGTGCCACAATAAAGATAAATAATAGAAGATTATGCACCACCAGAGTAAATTGTTAATTTATTTTTCTTCGGATTGGCGCCATTTTCCTTATTTTTATGTTCTGTTTATGGTAGTCAGTTCGAAAAAAAAGTACGATTTTAGAATAAAAACTCTTTGCAATGGTTGTATGCTAATAGTCTTCATACGAATTTCTACGTTCCAAATTCAAGTCATTTTAAAAAAATTAAAAAGAAAATATACTCACAAACTAAAAATTCCAAACATGAGGAACGCATTCAAACACAACCATTTAAGATACGGAGGACGAAGTAACGGAACGGATTGTATTTTGAGTGATTTCAGAAAACCAGGCTTATCTTCTACAACAACTTGCGTTACTTTCAGCTTTTTAATCTGAAAAAAAATGATACATGTCATGATTCTGTTTCGTCTGTCCACCTTTTTTTTGACGTTTTTTTTAAACTTTTTTTTTAACTCATGTCTCATCTATCCAGCCACGGGAAGCTGGATGGGTATGTGGGAATCGAACCCACTAAAACCACACGGTGTAAATCACCTACTGCTTTTGGCGGGACCGTGTGCTTTTCACGCTCCAGAGTTATTATGAGTTGCAATGAGTAAAGATATTTGGATCTATCTATTATATATAAATTTCATCCCCAATAAGCCCACTATTTTGCTAAGCGCTCGAGTCTCACGACTGTTGGTTCTGTGTACCCCGTAAGGGATAAAAACGTGATATCATAAAACAAAAGCTACATAAATACTTGCCGGAAAATCATCAGGCGATTTCCTTTTATTTCCCGCGTACATATTTTGCAATATTTTCAAGGCTTCGTCGTATCTGCCTTGGGACACTAAATACTTAGGGCTCTCCGGCCCGAAGCTCATCAGTAAAGCACAGATGATGAAGAAACACGCATACAACATGCAGAGCAATCGCCACGGCCTAAAATCATATGCCCCGAAGTTGATTCGGAAGTCGAGTGGCAGTACTGCATAACCAAGCACTGAAAAAAAAATAAAACGTATTTATGACTAGACTAGCTTTTGCTCGTGCCGTATTTGGGGGTTGGGGGAATAGAAAGAGACAAAAAGTAGGCTATATCTCTTCCATGCTGATCTGGGAGCGAAAGAAAAACATAGAATATACCAGCTGGTAATCCTCCCGTGCATATTGTAAAAGTCAATCAAGGGAAGGGCTTGATACAGGAATTCTTATAGGCGATGGGCTAGCAACCTGTCACTATTTGTAAATATCCATTCCACCAATAGGCCCACCATTTTGCTAAGCGTGGCCTCAGAGTCTCGGGAATCTCGGCTCTGTCTACCCCGTAAGGGGCAAACACTTGATACTGTATCTGTATATCACTCTCCAGCCCTTAAATTATCTCCACATAAAAAACCACACTTATCCGTTACTCCGTTTTGACCTGAAAGACGGACAAACAGACTTTCACATCCATACTAATATTAGAAGTACACTTTCCATCCTTATCTTATTGGTTGATCTGTAACTATGTATATTAAACCCTGTACAATGTATGGGGAATAAAATCAAACGGCCATAGTTGAACTCTAAGAAATAAACTATATATTGCACTGTTTAACGAAATCTACAACATTGTTACAAAAATATTGTAATTGATCTAAATCACCTCTACGACAGAGAGAAAAACGTCTTCCATCACCACAGACAGATCTATGACATTCCATTTATGACATTAATTTTTTTTTAAATACTTTCCAACTAAACCAGCCAGTCCTATTATTTAATCAATACTTTTTTATGGAACTTGAACAACCTATTCAGTGAGAGTTCCATCAAAATCTGCAAAAAAAAAGCACTATAAATTAGAATTATGGAGTTTTAAAAATTACACTTCAGTTTTATTTATTTGTATCGATAACTTACGCGGGGGTCATGTCGCGGGTATAAATTAGTATACAATAAGCCTACTTACATGGTACAAGAGTCGCGCCCAAAATCTGCATAGAATTTGTGACAGATAGTGCAATATCCCTGTGACTTTGTGGCATGATCTCTCCAATGTACGTGTATGGGATTGCGGCAGGACATGCTATACTGGCAACATCAAAATATACATTTAGTTATTAGCAATCATTGTTTTTTTTATTTCCTTCATGGTCCAGTAGGCAAGTGTGTGACTTATGATCCGGAGGTCGTGGGTTGGAGTCCCACTGACCTGATTACATTCGAAAAGAAAGATGATTCCTTGGTTCGGAATTCAGGTTAAGCTGTGGGTCCCGAACACCATCTTGCGTTTGCATAAATCTAACCTAGGCTTGGTTCTGGGTCCTTTGGGTTGGGTTCAAGTACGAGTCAAACTCGCTCAAGAAAACTTTTTGTTATAGCGACAACAGTTTATCCTCTGTGAAAATTTAAACTGTCTAAGCTATCACGGTTCATGAGATACAACTTGCTGACAGATGGACAGCGGAGTCTTAATAATCTAGTACCGTTTTACCCTTCAGGTAGGGTTCCTTGTTTTAAGACCGTTCAATCGATTGACTTAACTGAAGAATCTGACACGTTCTACAATTTTCTATCGCCTCCAGACCATGGAAGTACCAAAGAAGTAGATTTTCGCTCCAAACTGTTTCAAAGAAAATCAAAAAACATTCACTCACTCATCACTAAATCTCAGAAACTACACGTGCTTGGGGGCCTTAAATTTTGTCCTTTCAGAACGTAGATACATACTAAGACGGAATTATGGAAAATTCCCACGGGGTCGATAATTATAGGGTGCGAACTTAGCCGCGGGAAAAAGCTAGTTTTCTATCAGCCGCCATGCTCCGTCCGGTGAGTGGGAGAGCCGGAGGCCCAACTTCTTCGCCCTCCCCAAATGGGGAGGTCGAAGGTTCGGAGGTTTTTTATAGGCCGGCAACGCTTCTGTAACCCCGCGGGTGTTGCAGTTGTCTATGGTCGGCGGTGATCACTTAACATCTCATAACCCGCCTGCTCGTTTGCCTCCCTCTGACATAAAAAAAAAAACATTTTTACTAACCTCAAAGCCCCAAGAGTCTTGAACAAAGTAAAGCTGATCAGCTCAGGCATGAACCCGGCCAGCATGCCGAACGTCCCCGCGATGAGAGAGCTGATAATGACAATCTTCTTTCTCCCTCGCGTGTCCACCAGGTAGCCCCACGGGAATGATGTCACGACAATGCCTGGAATGTAGTGTTTTGTTCAATTTAAATTCTTTAAACAAATTAATCACGTGTAAACTCTATACACGTATTTATTTATTTTACTCATTGTTATGGTTACTTTTTTTTTATTGTTATAATGTTAAATATTTGTCTGCCACCTTTCAGGCTTGTAGGGTTAATGCTGCTAAGTTTTACGGCGTGTTCTTCTCAGTAGTGGTCGTTCCGAAACGTTGGTAGTTTGTAGTTTAGCAGTCAGTTAATAAATATTAAGATGACGATTCAAAAGTGCCAACATTTGAATAAAAACTTTTTTATTTTAATTTTTACACCTACTTATCACATTCGTTCTTTAGTCAATATATGTATGTATGTAGGTACAATATTTTGTAAATTACAAAATAATCACCATTTCATTCTACCAAGACTCAAGACCAATTCTCAAGATTCCTGGCTTTGTCTACCCCTTAAGGAGTAAAAATGTGACACTGCATATGTGTTTTGTAATTGTCTATAAATATATTTGATAGTCCGATCGATGAAATTTAGTTTTACATTTATCCATATTGTTTTTAATTATGTAATATAATATTATAAATAAAAAGCGCGTATGTATATTTGTTTGTCTATAACCTCTTCTAATTTCCACACAAAAGTACATACTTACATACATTGGTGTCTAAAACGTTTCAGTTAGATTATTAAAATTGACCTCCGTGATCTAAAAAAGTAAATTGGTCTCACGGCATTACATTGAAAGTGCAAAGAAAAACATTGAATTGATTAAGATTATCGGTTTTCTGCGAATGGTAAACATAAGGCCTTCAATTATGCTCTGTTCGGTTGATAATAGGTGCGGTCAGCTCGTTTCGTGTAAAGGGAACAATGCAAACATTATCTCATTTTCTATTCCATCATTTTAGCACCAATTGATGACAAATTGACGACCAATTTGACGACCTCCGTGGTGTAACGGTTCACTTAATTGATCGATATTCTGGAGATCCCGGGTTTGATGTCAGGTTATGATGGAGAATGACCTTTTTCTGATTGGTTTGGGTCTTGGATGTTTATCTAAGTATAAAATATAGTATCGTTTAGTTAGTATCCCATAATACAAGTCTCAAACTTAGTTTGGGGCTAACTCAGTTTGTGTGATTTGTCCCTATATATTATATTATTAATAATGTAGATTGTTGTTCGAAATGTACAAATTTGCAGTAGAGTCACGTTATTTGCAGAATTCATTTTTGGTAGAAGCAGAAATAGGTTTTTTGAAGCATAAAAAAAATTTCAGTTCGATTTGTACTTATCTAATATTGTAGCTACGCTTTTATGCTTCATTTGGTGAAAAACCAGAGGCCCATTTTACTCCTAACGGAAGTTCAATGGAATCCAAACTGGAATGGAATTCAAACTTGCGACCTCCAGATCACATGATCGCACACTTAACCACTAGACTATGGACGTGTCATATGATAATTAATCAGTATGATTTGTAGATTATTTCGCAGTTCGACTTTGCCCTGTTATTTTATTGTAAAAAAGGCAAGCCAACGTAAAACTTTATTGGAACGATAAGATAAAAATACAAATAATAAATTTTTATAACGTGGTCTATGTTTTATGTGATGTGGTTATTATTATATGAAAAATAATATGATTTGAGGAAAGTGTCTAAGACAACTTATCTTATATATTATAAACGCGAAAGTTTATGAGGATGTACGTATTTTTGTTACTCTTTCACGAAAAGGCTATTGGACGCATTTGGATGAAACTTTACAGATAGATTATATACCAGAACAACAGATAGGCTACAGACCAAATTACAAAGGGAAGCAACCTATTTGGCCATATTTAAAATTAATGTTTATCATTCCCCGTATCGAATTCACTTGCTATCACATAATTATCAATTATCAGGTATTTCCAATATAATTATATTTTGACGATCTCAGTGGTGTAGGTAATGGTCAGCCAATGGTTAACATGGCAAACCGCTAATTAGGAGGTTCTATCCCCAGTCGGATCAAGATGGAAAATGATAGCTTTCTGATTGGTCTGAATCTTGGATGTTTATCTTTCTAAGTATTTGGTATTAAGGAGTATCGTGGAGTTAATATCCCATAATAAAAATCTCAAACTCCTATAAGTATATTTATTTTCTTTCGCAAAAAGTCTTCTTTTTATCCAAACGTTATCCCGATTGTTCCGAGACCAGAGACCCAAGATCCACCAAAAACAGCTATGATCAAAAATATCCAGATTGGAATGCCACTTTTAAAAGAGGATTAAGTTTTACAAAGACAGATCATTCGAAGGCAATGATCGTGGTCTCGCGTTGCAACTTCTGTTGCCTCCGTCGATAGGTTGCGGTGACCAAAAAAAAAAATTGTAAAAATCTTGTTTTTACACAATTGCCCCTTGAAAAATGGCGGCATTCTGCAAAGGTTCTTTATCACACACACACACACACATCAACAGCCCTTAGCAGTCCACTGCTGGATTATGAGCCTCCTCCATATTGGAGGG
>JADGIL010017639.1:0-18334 GCA_020352625.1 Cactoblastis cactorum
AGACAGATAGACGAAAATTCTAAAAACAAAGGTTTTGGCTTCTATAGACCCTATAAAGAGCCCCTATATATTTTTTTACTAAATGTCTTCCATGTACAGACATAACTCAGTTAATATATTATTATATGTATATAATACATAGATTACTTTACTTAATTGTTAAGTTAAAGTAATCGTCAGAGCTTTAATTGTTACTAAATCTACCAAGGCTACTACTAGTAAAATAAGACCAACATTACCACATAAAAGTCTAGAAATCTAAATTATAAAGACGTTTATTGCCTGCAATTGTATAATATTGCAATTACCACCCATTTCAGCCCAGGAAATGAGGGCGGAAAGCATCCAGTTCAAGAACAGTGCGAAACGGCGGGAAGCAAATAAAGATGCAGACAAAACTGCATAGGACAATAGAATGAGAATTAGGAATGCAAGTTTTGCCGACTTCATCTCTGCTTTTATAGATCCTTTTGTATTGAGAGTTTTTTGTAGTTTATTACAATGTTGCTACTTTTTATCCCGGAAAAATNNAAAAATGTCCGGTTCTCGAGGGATACAATTTTTTGTAACCAAGCCAGGGGCTATTATAGTATCCAATGGTCGGACGAAGTCGCGAGCATAAGCTAGTTATATACAAAAGCGATTTAAAAAAGGACAATGAATGCTTTGTTAAAATTTCATTTACGATACTGATTAATGAATATACATATGTATAACATAACATTTAGCAAGTAAATTAACACAATGACACACTTACAGAGCTTGTAAATCCCACTAATAAAAGCATGGAGACTACCATAAATTCTCTTAAGGCTATAAATAATGGAAAATAGCCCACCCTTGTCACACGGTATCAAATAGACGTACACGTCATGGGACTGTTTTTGTTGGGTCTTCGTGTTAATTCCCGTATTATTTTTGCATGACATAGATACAGTATCACGTCTTTATCGCTTACGAGGTAGATAGTGTCAAGAGTCATGTGAATCGAAGGCCACGCTAAGGACAAAATTGGGTCTATTGGCAGAATGAAGATTCAGATATAATAGTGACAGTTTACTAGCCTGTTGACTAGCCAACGTACCTGATGGTGCACGCAGGATCAGTTCTTATATGAGAGAACTCTGCGGTTAACTGCACGGAATTGAAATTTGTGTCACGCATGTAACGCCACCAGATCACGGCGGTGATCACTTAACATCTCGTGGCCCGCCTGCTCGTTTGCATCACTTTGACATAAAAAAGATGTTTCTGGTGATGATAAAGGCTTGTGCAATTTTTTTTTCAAAAAGACTTGTTAAACCCTTTGTTTTATATAAGACTAAGGTTTGTTAATTAGCGTCATCATGATTATCAGAGTGTATTCTCATTACAGTAATTTGCTCGAATCAGTAACTAAATCGTTATGTACTAATATTCCAAATTCACTAGGATCTAGTTGACATTAATGAAAAAGAACTATATTTTGGTAAAACACTTATTCTTTGTTGTATGATCTAGATACCTATGCAAAATGATGTTTTTTTTTTTAAATCTTGTCTTGAGCGCGTTTGGCTTCAATCCTGTCTAATTGGAAGCAACGATATTGAAAAGCCTTTACAATGAACATTTTTCAAAAAATTAACTATCATAATACATATGTAGTTTTGTATTTTTACAGATACTCCGATGATTTCCTTAAAGTTTCGGAAATTTCTAATTCATTAAACTTTAAGCAGAATAATATAAAACTAAAACAATCTTATCGTTGAATTAGTATCAGACATTCATTAACATTTTCAATAATGTAGCATTGAAATATTGGTAATTAAATTTCCAATTATATAAATTTGATTGCTATTTTTTTTTTAAATCCAACATGACATTTTCCCAGTATTATATTTCTTTATTCTCAAGAATTAGTATCTTACCAACATATAAATATTTTTGCCAGTAATTTTACCAAAATATCCCTTTTTGAAACCCAAAGAGTCAAGGGCTCCGTAAACTATATCAAAGGGTACCAACGAGAACATTATTTTAATGGGTCGTCTTATATTGTAAACATGCCATATTATGTTAGGTAATAGCAGGATTATGTTAGCAAGTGTCGTAATGTGGGTTTGACTGGCGACAATTTGTCGAATATTTATGGATATGAATAGTTTCAGTTCACAAAATTTGTTTCTGAAATAAAAAATAACTAGCGACCGTCCCGTACTTTTCAACGCGGATTTATCGCGATAAAAATAAACTATGACACTCCTTAATATTATGTACTATCACTGTCAAACACTGAAATAAATTCATCAAATCAGGCTAATGGTTCCTAAGATAAGCGCGTTCAAACAAACCAACATTATTGATTTCACATGGTGATTTCAAATAGTAAAAAATTAATAAAAGCCACATAACAATAGTAGTCAACATAGACACATTTTTTTTTTTTTTTGTAAATTGCGAGTAAGTAATCAATATTAATACTATAAAGGGGAAAGCTTTGTTTGTTTTAGTTGAATAGACTCCAAAACTACTAGACCGATTTGAAAAATTATTTCACCAGTAGAATCCTGGTGAATGGAGTCTTTCTGTGATGAACATGAATTTTTATAAAACCAGTGCGATCTGCTAGTTTTAGATAAAAAGTTAAAATTTGTGAAACAAAAAAGACCTATTATTATTATATTCTATTTTTATTCAAAGTATAGAAAAAAAATAGTGACTATTTTTTTTTTTTCTTTCATTTTCTTAATTATTGGTAGCTCTTTATTCGAATCACAAAAATATTGTTACTTCATCAATCATTAATACTTTAGATATCAGCAGTTGAACAACAAGTCATTAATCAAAGAAGTTTGTTTTTGCATTTCCGCGGCACCTAATGAAGTGGAAGGCGCCTGCGAGTTTAGCTTCAATTAATATTGCGATAAACAAAATTTGCTATTTTAAAATGTAAGGCGTTGATTATTTTATAGTATATTTCATTATAACAATGAAATCGTTTAAAAATTGTTTGACTGATAATAACTTACTGAGTATATACATTCTTAATGATCATTTATAAATTTCTATTATATCTAACTTTAAAATTTTCTGTCCACTTTCGTACACATACATATGTATAGTAGGTAATAGGTTTACAGAAAAACGCACAAATTTAAAACATTGAAAAAATAAAACTTGCAAAGCTTTTTCGATACTCATGGTAAAATAAGGGATATAAGAAGCAAATAGACATGATACTTACTGCAAGAGCAACTCCATTAAAAAAAAATCTAGAATATTTTTATACATTAAGACTCGTATCATTGCGTGTGTGAACATAAACAGTTATAAGCCTAGTCATCCTACGTACGTTTCTTCTCTATTTTTTTATCTTGTATCGAAAAGCGATAAGCGTGGTAATCCCGCGCAGCCACAGGGCCTGTACGTGCGAGCTATCACCCAGTACAGAAAACCGTTGTTGCATTACCATTTTTATAGCGGTTTGTCTGCGTATTATGCAGATTGCCGCTTGTCGCGTAACAACTAAGGAACAAGGGTTATATTGGGAGAGGTAGCGGGTTTTCAAGTGAACTTGACTAATAGAAAAATATGGAGATATTTAAGTGTTAATTGTCAATTTTTTCATTTCAAATTTTATTTATATAGTGCCTATGTGTCAAAAAATGTACCACGGTGAAAACTGCGCTAAGTTAATACCATTATTATTACTATCTATTATATTAGTACTATTTTTTCTAACGATTCGTTACAGAAAAATAGCAGTTACAAGCAAGCGTGGAAATACGTTTGTGAAAGAAACGGTATATTTAATTACCATATAATTATCTCTTCCAGTTTTTTCAAACACTACAATAATTTTACATACTTCAAAAGTATATTAAATAATATACATATTTTTAGGGGATTTTATCTTGACAGCTATGCCAGCTCTATTTATCCTACTAATATTATAAATGCGAAAGTTTGTGAGTATGTCAGGATGTTTGTTACTGTTTCACGCAAAAACTATGGTAATTGGGTATGGAGGTAGCTGAAGACCCAGAATAACATATAGGCTACTTTTCCCGGAGTTCCCGCGAAATTGATTCCTAATTGAATTTCATAGGGTTTCCACGCGGACGAAGTCGCGAGCGGCCTCTAGTACTTTATATAATAAATGAGAAAGTGTGTTTGCTTGTTTGCCCGTCTTTCACATCAAAACTGAGCAATAGATAAGTGCGATTTTTTATGTGGTACTTCAACTGTCTGTTGAAGGGCTGAAGGCCATATGCTACTTAAATCTCCTCTTCCCCAAAAATGGCGCGAGAGAAGCCGCGGGAAAAGCTAGTACCTTATAAAAACAGAAATGTCATAAAACAGCTTATAACTTGTACCAGCGTCTAATGTGTTCTAAAAGAGAGTGTCGTGCTAATCTATGCAAACCGGGTTTAAGATTGACTTGTTTGTAGGGCGCTGATTACACGGCCTCTCGTTTGGAACCTAATTTGGTTGGGGTGCAGTAAACAACGCATTTTCGTGTCAAACATCTTTGATCGAAATTTTCTGGTGAGATATATGTGAAAAATCAGGATGAGTGTAGGTGAAGATTTTGTTTTTATTTAGTAGTAAAAACAAAATCTAAGTAATAAAGTAGTAAGTAATAAGTTATAAAATACATATAAATTAAATAATAAAAAATTTAATGCAAATGTCAGACCGCTATAATTTCGAAATGTCACATGTCTACCGCAAACCTCCCAACCCCACTCTCCTTGAGACTCAAAATAATATCGGTCCCTATATATAAAAATCCCAATTTGGGAATTATATCGAAAACCAAAACTCATTTGGGACCGCCAAAGTCACCACATTTTCGCGGTTCCCCAAAATCAAAATATTTATTTCGAAATTAGTAGTTTACAGGTACTTTTTCACGTCAATATTTAATAAACATTTATATCTTAATCATGTTACAGACTACCAGCATTTCGGAACGACCACTGCTGAGTAGAAACGCCGAAAGGAACTCATACAGTTTTGGCCCTATTATGCCAGAAGGGCTTGATAATCTATATGATCTTTTTTTGTATAATATTTTTGTACAAGTATACAATTAAAAAAAAACAAGTTATGATTGTGAAAAAGATATTTTACGCCTTTTTAGTATCCATTCATTCGTATGAATGAATGGATACATTCGACCTCCGTGGTGTAACGGTTAACGTACTTGATCGATACTCAGGAGGTGCCGGGTTCGATCCCCGGTCAGGTCATGATGAAAAATGAAATTTTTCTGATTGGCCTGGGTCTTGGATGTTTATCTATATATGTATTTATTATAAAATATAGTATCATTGAGTTAGTACCCATAATAAAAGTCTCGAACTTAGTTTGGGGCTAACTCAATCTGTGTGAATTGTCCCTATATATTTATTTATTCTTACTTAAGTAAGTATATTTATTTTCAATCCCAAACCAAATTCATGCGCTAAAACTTTTCCTTCACTTAACTTGCGTAGGCCCTAGATCTTTAAAAAGATTATTTTCACTGAGGGGATGTAAAAAACATATTTCTTAGTAGAAATAAAATCTTTTAAATTACACCGTCTCAGTTTAAGTACCTATGCTTAATACGTATCCATGGTGACTCGCCAAGAGGCACGGTTATTGCCACTCCACTTTCGCCCTTCGCATTTAATCAGAACATCTGAAGAAACGCAAAACCTTCAATTGTCCTCTGTCATGGATTTGAATTTATGAATGTTGTTTTTATCAAGTTTTAGCAAGAGATTAAATTTTAAAGGGGATAATTCCTTATATTCGATAGCTTTTGATGTAAAGAACTTACTTTTGGATTAAATATGGCAGCATTATGTGTTGATTTTTGCAAATTTTGATCCCATATTGACGACCTTGAGTACATAGGTAGGTAATATTTAAAAAGAGTGATAAATTATGAACGAAACGAGAGTTGATGCCTTTTGTCTGAGTTAAAATTTGCTTTAAAAAAAATAGTAATTAAGGTTACATGTCAATGAATATTGAATGTTCTCCTGATTTTTTTATTATCCTTTCTAATATGCTTGAAATACGATCTGTTACTGGGTTATCAAAGAAAGGCGTTAGATGTATAATTTTGACACATTCTGTCACGTTTCCGTGGTGTAGCGGTTATCACATCTGCCTAACACGCAGAAGGCCCCCGGTTCGATCCCGGGCGGAAACATACCTTTTATTTTTTTAGCTGTTATGCTTTTTTTATTTTATTTAAAATCTTGCTTTACAAGTTAAATATGGTACGAGAAAATTCCAGAAATGAAAAGGCATGAAATTTTCGCCAACAATAAATTAAAAAAATATATATAATGATGCTCAAATATCATAAGGGATATTTTGTAATGATAAAACAAACATAGTAGACGGCAAATGGTAGCCAACACAAATACAAACTCCATGTTATAACAAAACTTCACAATGAAAACAACTCGTCTGATGGGTGCAATCACAAAATAGACGAACCTTAACGTACAAGGAATAAGGTTGAATAATGCGCGGTTTGGTAAAATGGTGGTTCGAATATGATATCTATAGACGTAACACTTAATGTTTTGACAGACAATGAGATGCCGAATAGTGGCGTATTTAATTACAGACAAAGAGGAAGATGCCCTTGGCCTAAGATTCGAGGGGCATTATTTTTCTACAAATTTTAATATCACGTGTTTACTCTTACAGGGTAGACAGAGCCAACAATCGTTAGCTAAATGTTCGATTTATTGGTGGAACAAGGATTTAGTTCACAGATTCAGTTATGTGATAGGTTGCTAGCCCTCTGGGAAGATACTTTCAATTGATTGATTTACAATCTGCGCGGGAATTATTATTTTTAAGTAAGTAGTGAGTTAAGTATAATTTTTTTGTAGTTTTTGTTTTTATTATTCTTTCATTCGTTTAATGTTGTCAAAAAAATTAATTCTACCATCTTTCACATTATTAAAAATAAA
Organism: Cactoblastis cactorum; assembly: GCA_020352625.1. Lineage (NCBI taxonomy): Eukaryota > Metazoa > Arthropoda > Insecta > Lepidoptera > Pyralidae > Cactoblastis > Cactoblastis cactorum. The sequence continues at coordinate 6,969 of JADGIL010017639.1, forward strand.
AAAATATCAAATTCTCAATCAGAACCCAACAGTTGATTCGATATTGACAGAATTTTTCATGTATATTTAATTTACTTATTTTTCCAGTCTAATTAAAACTATCCACAAATTAATTCACCATAAAATAGTGCATCAAAAATTAATAAAACTATTTTTAAGTCATAAAACTGACTTCTGATTATAAACTTAGATATCATAATTAATAAACAGACAGTCAACGAGGAAGCAGGCAAAGTTTCAAAATATTGCCACATCGTCGCACGTTTTGTTTGCTAAGACAACAGCGCCGCCTGGCGGCTGAAAGAGGCTGTTGTTTACGTTCGTAAGTTTGTTTACACTACGCTGCCTTCGTTAGTGCGTGTCTGGGACATCGAGTCACTTGACTGTCATTTATACATGTCTAGTAGTTGTATTTAATGATGTATCAAACCTACAAATAATTTATTGAAAATATAATATAATACTTATAGGTATCTAGCCGACGAGACAGGCGTTCTCCTATTATAACTATAGCTGACAGTTATGTCAATCAACTGAAAGTTAAGTAAATTAATATTGTCGTTACGTTTTCTTAAATTTGGTTATGTTCTTACATTTTATATTTCCTAAGAACCTTCTCCTTACCACGACCAAAAAGCAAATGCACTTAATTATTTCTTAAGTTTACGCGAATTAGACATTGAAATGAAACAAATTTTAATAACCCACACTTGTGAAGCTTAGAGACCACCCCACCTCAGTCTTCCGTGAAGATGGATGCTGAAAAGTATCCGAAACGTCGAAGCTCAATAAATAGTTACACATAGAAAACTTAAAACAGTATAAAATGCCTTTGTGTATAGTGATTAAACCGCGATAAAATCCTTTAAACTTGTTTCATTTGAACAAATGCACTATTGATCCATTCGTGCACGCATGATGCGATAACCAAGGAAAATAGAGATTAATTATTATTTGACCAGAAAATTGGAATACGAAATCAAATAAATATTTAAATAACAAAATTAGGCGCAAGATCACCATAGTACTCATTCCTAACTTCCTATTTAAGATTTATTATATTGCGATAGTTAGCTGATGTGACCACGGTTTTAGTATCAGTCTGCAGCAGTTGTGAACAGATTGTAGTTATTTTCAGTCAGTCATTAATAATAATAAATTTATTTATTTTTCTGCCACAGAATGTCAATTTCATTCATTAGATTTTGTTTTATTTTTAAACAAATAATCGTATTAAAACATTGTAGGAATTGATATTAAATGGATCATGCCTCAGCTGACTGGAATTAATGAAAATTGACACTCCCTTCGTAATAATTACAGTTAATAATATCAAAATTATGATGGCAATATAGTGTTGCCGTAATGCATTATTATAAATTAAAATTATCATCCACAACCCTGCAGTTAGCTTGAAAACTAATATTCCAGAAACCAATGGAGTAACATTTTCTCTACAAAGATTTCCCTATAGCTCCCTCAAGAGTCCATTATGCAAGCTATTGCTTGCATTTATAAGCTTTCACTTGGTACAGTCTTCAAAAGAAAAATGCATGGTAAGATAACAATATCTCAGGAAATATATATTATTAAAGATTTTTTTTTATCTCAGAGGGAGGCAAACGAGCAGGTGGGCCACGAGATCCGCGGGGTTACAGAAGCGTTGCCGGCCTATAAAAAACCTCCGCCCTCCCCATGAAGTTGGGCCTCCGGCTCTCCCACTCACCGGACGGAGCATGGCGGCTGATAGCCGCATGTAGGCCTTTAAAAAGCCCCCGCCCTCCCCAAATGGACAAATCTTTTAAATCTTAGTTAATCTTTGTCTACCCCGTTAAGGATAAAGACGTGATACTGTAACTGTATTTAATTTTGAACATACAACGCCTGTTCACTGTACCTGTGGAGAAAACTAGGTCACAAATACAGTTTCATAAGTGCAATCAATATCAACTAGGTATATGGATTGCGTTTTATGCTAAGAGCTGCATACGGTGTATAAGGTTGCCCTTTTGTTTTGTTCATTTCACTCACATTTCAAGTCATTTGCTTTTTTATTTATTTTAGTAGCATAAATATTTAAAGTAATTTAGGAAAATACGAATTACTTATATATTTAAATCAATTTAGGATAATACGTATGCTTACGTACTTTCAATATTTACTTATTACTTTGGTAATAAGTATATAACTAAACTGTAGCTTAAAATACTAGCTTACAGAAGTAAGAAAAAGTTAAAAGTTAAGTTATGTATATGATAAATAAGCTATAATTTTAAAAAAGTCTATTTAATTTACTTTTATTATACCACTTATCTGGCAAAAAAAACATGTGGCCCATCTTATGGGAACTACAATAATTGCATCAAAATATTTCCCATGCATAATAGCTTATTAATAATATGAAAAAACTGAATTAATTCCAACTAGAAAATATGAAAAATTGTCAAAAATTAACCTAACAAAAATGCCAAATTAATCGAAAATTACAACATAAATACAGATAGTTGCGAATAAACATAAAATCATCTAATCAAACACTTCATTATTGATACAGAACTAGCAAGTGGGCCAATCAATCCGACCATTGGACCAAACTGTTGATACATATACACGACCAGTTCCAATGACCTCTTGGAAATAAACCGTCGCCCCTTTCTTCTCTATGCCCAGGTAAGGCTAAGAGAGGGAAGGAGGGTCTTGGACATTGGTCGAAGGTCAATCACATTGTAATTGGTTGCAGAAACAAGATACCCGTGAAATGACGACTGCCCTCTGACAAGGGTCTCTCACTTGCTTTGGTTTCGATTTGGGTTAACACTCTTTGTATCTTGTGCAAAATACTGGATCGAACCGGCTATTTCCGCTTTTAGGCGGTTGTAATGAGTCTGGTTTATTTGAGGCGGAAGGGTGATTTGATATGAAGGGGTTTAAATTAAATAATGAGAAATTTAACCAGCCACTCGTTTAAGGGTCGTTTCATAAATTAAAATTATTAATTTGTAATTATTACGCATTGGTTTGACTCATCGGTGATTTCCCGTTTCGTTGCTGACTCATTACTAGAGAACTTACAATTGTAGGTACTTAAATGCAAACGAAAGAAATAGCAATAACAAAAGACAGGGTAAGATTTGAAATATATCTAAATTTAATAAAATAAATTTAATTACCCGAATAAAGCTATTCAAAGAAATTTGTTTATTCCCAGCAAAAACATTCTCTAGACCGGGAGCTAACGCACTAAAATTCGCATTTTTATTTCCGCGCCTATGTACGTTCCCAGTTAATTCTCAATAGTACGATAAGTTCACGCCTATTAGCAACACCCTGTGAACACAGATGCACGCTGCGTCGCCTCTCACCCTGTATATCTCTACTCATCCTAACCACACACTGCGAAATCAACATTTACTTTATCGTTCGGAAATAAGGTTTGAAATTGTTTGATTTTCACTTTGACAAAAGCAAAACTAAATTGGTTTATTTCGATCGTTGAATATATACATATACTGGCAAAACAAATATGTAGATGTATGCTATTTTGGTATCCGAATATGAATTCGTATACTGTAAATAGAGAGGATATGTTTTACATATTTAAATATGCTTTTATTTACCTTTCAGAATTCATACTTTTTTTTGACGATATCGCGAACATAAATAAATGACATATGAATATAAAAGACCAATCAACCAGGTTACCTTACATAAAGACCTATGCTATGGTAATAGTGGTGGATTAGCAATAAAGTTTATTGACCGTACATACTCAGAAAATTATATTCTATATACCTTTCGTACATACTACTACTTTCGTAGTGGTATGAGCCTGCTGCATGCTTTTTTTAGCCTGCAGCATGAATGGGCCGGCTCGTCCGGGGCAGTAACACACTCCCACAGAAGACCGACGCCTGAATGGCGGCTATCAGCGCCATGCTGCGTCCGGTGAGTGGGAGAGCCGGAGGCCCAACTTCCCCGCCCTCCCATCTGAGGAGGCTGGGGGGCATTTTAAAGGCCGGCAACAATTCTGTGACTCCGCGGATGTTGCAGTTGTCTATGGGCAGCGGTGATCTCTTAACATCACGTGGCCCGCCTGCTTGTTTGCCTCCCTTTTACATAAAAAAATTAAATTGTTCAAAATCAATCAAGTATCATATTTTATCCAATTCGCATAAAAAGGTAGATTGAACAATAAGATGTTTAAAGACAATTTTTGTATTATTACGGAAATTAAAAAATACCATCTGACGACATAAAAAAAAATTAAAATCGTTTTGCATTCATCATTTGAAATGGATTATTAAAATACTAAGCTTTTGCCCGCAGCTTCGTTCACGTGTAATTTGATCTACTAAATTAGAATATATGTCATTCTTATTTATAAACCTATATTACTGTAAATTTTTATCCAAATTCGTTCAATTGTTTTTTTTCTTGCTTTCAAGAAAAAACTTACTCTTTTAAAATTACTCTTAACAAAAATACATACCTTCACACATATATCCTCAAAAACTTTCGCATTTTTAATATTAGTAGGATTTAAGTGGAAACTTGTCTCACTTAAAAAAATTACAGAAAAAATCTAAAGCAGATTGTTAAATCGTACCTAAAAAAGCTCTCAACTTATTCCCAAAAATTTTAAACTTTGTACCAACAAACTTTTACAACTACTTCAATAAAAAGCCATCCGGCTCGTCACGATGAGTTTCTGAAAATATCATCAGGTATTTTCCTTCCCTTACCTCCCAAAAGGAACACCTATAAAAGAAGTACGTGTCTCGGTTATGCCGAATTTTTTTAACAATAAATTACATCCCAAACGGCACTTCCTAACTTTCCTTTTATTAACTTGTGACCTTTCCATTTTATGTCCAAGTGAAAAAGATCCAGTGGAAAATTGGAACAATGTAATTGAAATTTGTAGTTTTATTTGACTACTAGCTGATGCCCGCGACTTCNNCTTTTATTTTAGGTCATAGACCATTACTGTGCCAAATTTCATCCAGATCTGTTCGGTAGTTTTAGTGTGATACGCGTACAAACATACAGACAGACAGACAAAAATTCTTAAAACAATCGTTTTGGCTTCTACAGGTCCTAAAAAGAGCCCCTATATATTTTTTTCTGAAATATCTCCCATGTACAGACAAAGTTCAGTTACTATTTTATTCTATGTATAGATGTTGCTTTTTCAGACTTTGTTACTTTTCTAAATAGTATAAATCTATATACATATATAATAGCCAAAAACACTCACTCAATCATCAAAAAATCTCAGAAACTCTACAAGTGCTGGGGATCTTACATTTTGCACAAGGGTTCCTTTTAGGACGAAGTTGCTTGCTATGACGGGATTGTACAAAATTCCCACGGGATCGGGAATTATAAGACGCGATCGTAGCCACGGGAAAATCCTAGTATTATTATAAATAAGAGATTAAATACAAATAAATCCAAGATTAATATGAAATTGATAGTTAACATAATTTCGCGGATAATTTTTACGTACATAATATGTAACTTTATTATAAGTGAAAATAATATATTTTTTACTATTCATTAATTATGACAAAAATAATGTTTCCTGGTTGAATTTAGGTGTCTATAGACCTCAAAATCGGACCTTCCCCGTATATGATTCCGCCCCTCCCCGTATTGAAGCACGTCCACATAATTATAAATATACACATATGATTCACCGAAATGCACTCAGACGGAACATAATGAAGTTATCCCTTAGTCCTGTCTGTTTAGCAAACAATTAGGTATTAATTCAGGCTCTGAAGGGTGCTACCATTCCACAGACTTATGTCGAGTAGACCAAGTAAATGAACGTAGGTACTTTACATGTCAAATAAATCTCTGCGTTTCCATATATTTAAGTGAACTGCACGTAGATTAACAAAAATTGACCAATGAGATTGCTTGTTGTATAATTCAAATAATAACTTCCCGCCTGCCCGTTCGCCTTCCTCTGACATAAAAAAATATATGTATATTTTTGATAAACATTTGTAAGTTTCCGCTCAGCTCCACTTCAAAAGAAATGCAGCCTAAGAAATAAGTAATTACATTTATAACCGCTTATTTAGTTTTCTCAGTGACGTCAAATTAAAACCAAAAAAATGTTGTGATAATATTATAGAGCTATAAAAAGCACTCAATAAAAGTGAGTCGAGTGAACGAGAAACTATAACTAAATAGCTAATATGAAGTCACATAAGGTAGAATAAAGATTATATAATACTACTAGCTTTTTAGACGGCTACACTCTCGTCATATTAGCCCCGATCCCGTGGGAATTTCGCACAATCCCGTATTGCAAGCATCTATGTCCTAAAAGGACCCACGCAAAATTCTGAGATTTCGTGATGAGTGAGTATGAGCGAGTGAGATAATGTAGAAGCGTGGAAGCTTTCTGGGACCATAACCTGAAGGATTATAATATTAAAAAGAAGAATGAGAGAAAAAGAAACGAGATTTATTAAGATTAACGACAGACACATACACCCGTAATGTCAACAGACATGATAGAGCCTTTATTTTTCTTTTTATAATTTGAGGTTGCGTTCAACAACTTCAACAGAAACAAGCGTGGTATGTAAAAAGACGATAATACTTTGCGTTGTCTACGTAATATCAGTCTGTGAATAATCCCCTGCTCGGGTCGTCATTGTATAGGTACTAAGGTGTCTGTAGATATCTACACGTTTTGTACTAAGACATGAAGGGTCATGAGATGATACGTATAATTACAATGACACTTATATACTTAAGGTAACCTACCTATGCTTACATAGTTGTAGGTATAGACAGATTAATTAAATCTAGATATTTTGATGATAAAATTCTAATTGACTTACAAGAAAGGTATAGGATTTACTATAAAATCAGTGAGGTAATGTCGGTTTTCATGTTGATATATTATATGCTATGAAAAATCTAAATTACCTCACATACCTATAGTAGCTTAGGTAAGAAAGAAAAAATTATATTAAGCTCAAAAATATGGCAATACCATTTTAGAACTAAATTAACTAGATCAGACCTCAGTAGTCAGGATTTAATACAAATTATTTTTAATTTTTAATCATTATACAGATACCAGTATCACGTTTTTCCCCCTTAAGGGATAGACAGAGTCGTGTCGTGAGATGAGAAAGGCTACACTTAGCAAAATCGTAGACAGCGTAATAACTCCAATCTTAGAATGATTTCCAATAAGTGATTTAAAATACAAAGATTTTTTTCTACTATACAGATAAAAAAATAATTTTGTCATTAAAAATGGGTTGAAACCACAAATCATTAAAACATGACCAGTGATTGAAACATTATGCAATTAAATTTCTGAGATTTTTGATATTAAAGTTAGACAATCTGTATTTATTTTTGTGGTTTTGGTACTACAATAGACGTGTTTCAATTGCCAATCGGATTCACCTGTGTTTAACGTAATTCAATTGTAACATGTCAATACTACACGTTACATCCAATTGATGTCAGTCTGTCTAGCCCAGAACTGTTTGTAAATTTATAACTCAATAGAGGTAAATACCAGCTTGAACCAGATTTAAATAAAAATTGAAACAATCCGCTACACAAATTAGAAAATAAATTCTTATATAAATCATAACTAGCTTTTCCTGCGGCTACGCTCGCGTCCAATTCAGGGGGGATAGAAAGAGAAAAAATCCTATGTCTCTCTTCAGCCCTTTAACTATCTCCACATAAAAAGTTTTGGAAGTACCACACTCCCACAGAAGACCGACGCCTGAATGGCGGTTATAAATAAATAAATAAATCAGCCGCCATGCTCCGTCCGGTGAGTGGGAGAGCCGGAGGCCCGACTTCTCCGGCCGTTGCCTACCCAACTTCAGGCCGGCAACGCTTCTGTAACCCCGCGGGTGTTGCAGTTGTCTATAGGCGGCGGTGATCGTTTGCCTCCCTCTGACATAAAAAAAATCACACTTATCCGCTGTTCCGTTGTGACGTGAAAGATGGACAAAAAAACACACGTTCCCATTTATAGTATTATTATGGATAGTAAAAATGTGATATATTGTAATATAAGAAAAATATTTAACAAATATTTTTATAAATAAAAATACAAGTTACTAGTTACAAGTTAGTAGGTACTAATCAGCTACATTAATTACTAATTACATATTATTTATACATTAAGGTATCAATAAAGCGAAATAATCTTATAACTACACTAGCTAATGCCCGCGACATCGTCTGACCAATGGATTCTATATCTTGTCAGCCCCTTGCTCGGTAACTTAAACTTACTCGGTAAATTTTTCCGGGATAAACAGTAGCCTATCTTTTATTCCAGGTCATCGTCCATCACTGTGCTAAGTTTCATCCAGATCTGTTCGGTAGTTTTTGTGTGATGCGTGTACAAACATACAGACAGACAAAAATTCTAAAAACAATCGTTTTGGCTTATATAGGTCCTATAAAGAGCCCTTATATATGTTATTCTTAAATTTCTCCCATGTACAGACATAGCTCAGTTACAATTTTATTATATGTATATAGATTAGAAAATTATCTCAGCGACACTCCGCCGAAGAAATAATTAGTTTTCTCTAATATGATGGATTACCCGCTAGAGGGGACGGCTTTCTTCGTAACACACAAGATATTTGTATAGTTTTAATTATGTTACTTCCGTATTGGTCTTGGAGCGAAAAAAAAAATAGAATTTGCCACCTGTTTCACTTCGTGAATAATCACGGTGAAAGGTTTATAAAATTTGAGATTGTTCCCTTAGGCTTAGGCGTTGTCAGATTTTACACTAAGTATCTATACTTACTTATATAAAAAAAACTCTTCAGTTACTGAGTGACTGACAATGCACAGCCGAAACTTCTGAACACAAGAAGCTGAAATTTGGCATGTATGTTCAATGGAGAGTGTAGAGCACTACGAGGGTATTTTTGAATTTCCTGAAAGGAGTGAAAGGGCTGACAACTGAAAACTTTTAAACGAAAGTTTATCTGCGAAGCCGCGGGCAAAATCTGGTCACTAATAAAATTAAATAGCAGCAAACAACGCAAATAATTTTGTCATAAACACATTCATGCTTTAATTATTACTGCTACTCAAACTCAATGCAAAATCAGCGCTATTACCACAGCATAGACGTCTTTGCAGAGTAAAAAAACATGCAGTTGATTGTACAACATTATGTACAGTTACCGCATTTATTCAGAGTTGATTCAAGTAGTTGCCGCAAATGAATGGTGTTTGTACGCAAGTACTGCGAGACGTCGCGGCATACGACACTCGCGGTAAGGACAGTAAATTAAATACTCAAAATTAAAAACTTAAATCGTTATCGATTGATCGATCGAGGCAAGCAAACAATTTATTTCAAGTAGATAATAATTAATTCTGAATAACATTTATTATTACTTAAAGACCAACCAATAATTTCCCTTATATATTTATTGTGAATAATTTTAATCTTAGCAAATAATAAAGACGTTAAGTTCTTATCTTAATGCTTGGCCAAAAAATCTCCTAGCAAACTTTATTGGTCGTATAGGTATTTGTTTGGTAAAAATAATGATGAAATCTCAATTTCAATTGCATTATTCAAAACTAAAAGTTTTGATTCAATAAATATAGTTCCTGTCAGCTGTTTACCGCTCATTTTATCGAACTAGCTAACTGAGATTAGTTTTCAAACTAATTTAACTGCTCGTGTTCTCGACACTGAGATATTGGCCTACGCTTGCAGTTGAATGATTTTCATTTTAATTCTATTATAAGCACAGGAAACTGCTTTAGCTAAAAATGTATGCACAAATTAAAATTTGCCTTTGTTATTTTTCTGTCTTGATTCAAAATAATCCAAACTAATTTTTAATGCTTTAAAAAAATTTATTGCTAAAAATAAACTTTCTAAAATTATATGTATAAAAGTATAATTTTATTATTATTGTACATAGCTACTTGTGAATCAAACTTTTGTCGAAGCCGTTGTGAAACACATCTCTGTAACATATTGCATATAACATAAAGTAAAAATAACTAAGAAAAGTCAGTTTTTAGTTGTTTCAGTATTTTAATGCCTATATCTTTTTGATGCGTTTTAGTCACTGAAGGCAAAATTTTATGAAACAGTTCAAACATTTACTTAGATATTCTCCATATAATATTTAATTTATTTTAGAAACAAAATTTTTTATATTTCAAAAGGTAACAATTGCAAGAACATTTTAGCGAATACACTGCCCGTAATATGTTTACACAGAACATCGTTCTTCCATTCGTTCACGAGCACAGCCTAACTGAGTTTTGGCTACTTATGCTCTACGCTAGAGAGCACAGTTAACTTTGTTGAGCATTACTTAGAGGCTACATTTAGCATATATACCTAGTAGCATAGTTCTTTAAAAGTATCTTTGCAGAACTATAAAATCTTCAAATTATTCAGGTGTATCATGATTTATGAACCAATGTTCTAAATATTTTATTTTAAAATAGCTAATGCCCGCGACTTCGTCCGGCCAATGGATACTATAATATCTTGTCAGCCCCTTGCTCGGTTACAATAAATTATATCCCTCGGGAAATACATTTTTTGGGATAAAAAGATAAAATCTTTTAATCTAGGTCCTTAGTCCATCGCTGTGCCAAACATACAGATCTGTTCGGTAGTTTTTGTATTATGCGCGTACAATATATATGCGTACATATGCGCCTAAAAACAATCGTTTTGGCTTCTGTAGGTTCTTTAAAGATATATGTATATGCTTTTCTTTAATATCTCCCATGTACAGACATAGCTCAGTTACATTTAATGTATGTATATACTAGATAGATATGTCAGTCAATTGTTTTTCAAAACACATGCGTGTCATACAGGTAGGGTCCGAATAGTAGGTTTTTTTTTTACTGAAAACTGTCATATTAAAAAGAGATATGAAAATAATGTTGTTTTTACATAAAAGTGCAGACATACATGTTGGTTTGAAAGCGAGCTCGCCAGACCGGGACTCCCTAACTTGATTTATTGGAAACCACTCACAATAGCTTGTTATCTATTGCAGAGAAAAATACTATCGGATAAATTATATTTATTTACTTTTTATAAGGGAGTTTCAATTGAAGATATAGTGTGGGATAAATACGTAGATAGATGAATTATAATGTTTAATTTTAGACAGATTCCTGATTTCGATAGCCCTAATTCATCACTCATCTACAATACGATATCAATAATTGGTTCACAGTTCTATTTAAAATTTAATATTTCACTTTTTAAAATGAATAAGTAGGTTTTAAGGGTCCATTATTTAGCAGAAACCAAGTCTAATCGATCATTTACAGGTTACATTTCGGGGAGT